>JAQIWI010000058.1:0-88770 GCA_034698825.1 Deuterosminthurus bicinctus
CATCTTATTCATAGTCTCAGCATAAGCCCATATTTCGGGGTGAATTTAAGACGGGTAGTCTTTCAGCCATCCCAACAATGAGCCTATATTTCCGCGCGTAACAAAAAAGCACATGATGCTACAAAGAAGCCAGTGGTCACTCTTCTGGTTTTTTGTGGATTCTAAAATAGCTATTAATCCTTCAGTTTCCTGTGTGGAAAGAGCAAAGTGTGAAGTGATGTTCTTTTAATTCCTTACAAGTCTGTGGACGTTTGTGTGTGTTCGCTCGGCAGGGGTAAGATCCTGTCTCGGAATAACACAACTGTAAGGACTATTTGTGTGTGTGTGTTTGTATCTATACGCGAGGAACAACGCGAGCTTGGTTTGAGCGAAAGCGATTAAAGTCGCCGTAAATCTTCCTTAAGCATCTTTAAAATTACCACCTCCTGACACACACGCCGGAGACATAGACGCACGATGACCATAATTCATCCAATAAGAATAATTTCAATAATGACGGCACAGGAGAAATGATACGTGCGTTCAAAATGCTAGTACAAGGGCAAGGAAATGTCTGAGGTTAGGCCAATCCTCAGCGGAGGTCCGTGCCGAATGTCACCCAGTGTGAAAATGTCAGGCGTCTGTACATCCATGTGATTGCTGGTTGTGAGCATAAGAAGAAACTCCGTTTGTTTATTAGTTGCTTATTTCAACACCAGATTTGTCCCTATTGTTCTCCCCTCCTTTGTCCCTGACAAATATCTTCCAAGAATTACTGACATACGTACAACGCCCACACTTGTAGTTCCATTTCTACGCTTGTGCACACATATACCCACTCACGCAATTGAGCAGACACATTCCATGTCTTCACTGCATTCGGTTCAGCAACAAAGAGAAGGAAGCTTGAATTATTTGCGCAATGTAAATAATTGCAATCAATTCTTGTAATAATAACGACAATAATGATAATGCTGACTCGAATAATCGGCACTCCGACCGTGCCGGTTGTCCGCATGGGCAACAATGGGGACGGAGTCGGTTGAAGGAATCTGCATGTGTGTCACTTGTGTGTGCAACCATGCTCGTGGTTCCTAACGTACATTACATTCATGCATTAATGAGAGCTGGTTTCCTGTCTTTAGCCAACAATAGCTGTCCACTTGTCCGCATATATTCTTTATTGTACCGCATCATGACTTGAAGGAATCGTTAATCGCTCGTCTCCCAAGTATTTTCACATGAGGTCCTCCAAAGACATATTTAAAAAAATGCTTGTGAGCAATTCCATGAATTATGACCCCCAGGGAGACAGAGTGGCAGGAGTGCACGCTTATCCATCGTCATTCATCTCATTCTCATGCTTATTGAAATCATAATAATTGCCTTGTAGGTTTTAATTAAATTTCTAGGTATTCTTGTTACACGCTCAGCAACGTGTAAGTCCTGTGCATCCTCTAAAAAACTCTAAAAAACTTTGGAAGATTTGATCAGAAAGATGCTTATCAGTTTTCTATGGTCAGTTGTCGAGACATCCAGTGCACTGCCATGTGCAACAGTTGAAGGTTAAGGAAAAGGTTGTGCAGAACATTTTGCGAGGACAAGCACAAGCTTGAGCTGATAACAATAACTGTCTGGATGCGCCCTTGTAATGATCCATAAATACAGACCAGGTCTGATCGTATACACAGACGCCCAAAAAACTGAAGAAAGAGTCGCGACAATGGTCTGCATTCTACGAAGGGAAATAAGCGTGTACAATAGGAACAGGTTGACATTTGAAATGTGAAAACTATCCCTTTGTTACAATTCGCACGTAGGCAGTGCGCATTGTGTGTGTGCACATGCCACGAGGGTCGCCCATGTAATTACATTGCCAAGCAAGATGTTTAACTTGTTGGTGATGGTGGCGGTAGAAGCGATACAGAGTAAAATTTATGCTCATCTGAACACGACGTCATTCAGAGTAATAAATCTTTTGCTAAATGATACTCTTAAACAACGATTAGATGCTGAACTTATTATTGGGATGACTTAGAAAAGTCTTACGTAATCTCAGGTTGAAGAAATCTCAGGTGAGAACACAAAATTTGAACCTCAGACTTCTCTCCAAAGGGCAAGGGGTGAAGCAGGATCTAAAAGTTTTTCTTCTGTTCTTATCGGGAAAGGAAGAGCCTGATGGGCAAGAGAAAATGATAGAGGAGGAACCAGTGAAGAGTAATAAAGAAAGGAAGTGAACCAGAATTTCATTTGGTTTTTCGATTACAATAATTTATACCATCATCCGAGCATGCGCACATCCCAGCTACCAATTATGACTACTTTGCTCATACTAAAAATCCTATGGATGCATTAGTACAGTAGCCAACCTTGCGATAGCATTACTCCTTCCTCTCTCCCTCACATTTCATTACGATCATTTATCTTTTACCAGACCACACAAAGAAATTTGCTACTGAAAAACTAGTTCAGACACCACATTATTCTGCTCTTTCGCAGTACATTTAATTCACTCAATTGCTTTATCACCAGGAATCATGATTGCAATGCATCCACGCACAAATCAATTTTTTCAGTCCTTTTTCTTCCAAGTTTAAGTTGGAAAGTGATGATGAACGTGATGTCCAGGTCGCTCAGCTCAGGACACAAGACTGACAAAGAACCGTCGTCATACTCCTGTAACAAAAGAAATATGCACAGATGAAATACCATGAGGAATTTTCCTCGCCTCTCGTCCGTTCCTCTTCAATGCGTCTTGTGTACACAAAGCCCCACTGGAGGCATTCTCGCCAGCAGCATCTCAAAGGGATTCTTGCTTAACAGGATCATCTGTGTAGCTACCATAAGTCTATTAAGTCCTCGCCTTTCTTGTCCTTACATCAGTGGCTTCTTGAAACGGAAGAGGAACGTTTGATTGTTCACCACAACTGGGAAGATGCAGCTCTGATTGAGCTTCTCGTTATTATTATTTTCTAACTTGGAGCATCATCCCTGTTGTGCCCGCTGTTGTGTTGTGTTGGAAGTCGGAAAAATCCAGCACAATACATAAGACATTGCAATAGTCGGGAGCATCGTGATGCAGCAAATTTGATGCCGCTCAAGATCTGTAAACTCGCACGACAAATTTAATGGCTTCTACGCCTACTGCCTTGGGCTTTCTTTAGCTGGAATTCCAAATCCTGGAGAAGTGACGGATTGCATGAGATTTTGCTCATTAGATGTTGCGTTGAATATCCAAAGGCCTTACACCTAGTTCTTATTAAAACGCTCTTGAATAAAGAAACCAAGTGGAGGATTTAACATGCGGGCACATTTCCTGGCACGGTTATTATTTCGTATCTCACTGTTGTTGAGGGTTTCTCAGTATCCGGTCTTATTGCTCCCCTTCTTTCGTTGATTAATTAGTCTTCCTTGTCCTGAAATACGAATGTGAGATAGGACGGGAGACATGAAGAACACATGTGGGCTACAATATCCTGCGGGAACACTTTTTTAAGATTCAATGGATCCACGTATGGACTCATATACCACGGAGACTTCCTCTCCTATCCCAATGAAAATACTCCCTACGTGCATTTATTCGAGAGTCCGTTCGGAAGTAGGATTGATTCAATGGGCCGGAATAGTAAGGGCAGGATCGGAGACAGGATGTTCTTCCGCAGGAAATACATTGACCTAACCCGAGAGAAATTTTTATGGGAGAGACAGTTAGTCCTTATGAGAGCGTCCTTTTTAACTGATAGCGAGCCTGGGATAACATTTTCCAGCTTCTTCCATTCAGTACACTTGTATAAACACATGTCTTTATCTTTGAGGGTGACTTAACGAACGAAGTCATTTGCTCAGGATGAATATGGCTTGTGAGAAAGGGATCGAGTGCGGAAGGACAGTCTTAAGTGTCCCCGCTCATTGCGTAAGTGCCTCTCATTAAAAGTAATAGCTTCCTGGGTTGGAATCACTATTTCCATAAAATTGTGATATTCATATACACAATATAGTTACAGCTCAGCTATTTCCTCATCTGAGCCCTCTGCCGTAGTGAATTGAAATCACTGAGCTTCAATAACATGGAAGACACCTGAGCAGGTAAAAATCTTCTCTATAGAGGCCAGATTTGTTGTTCGATTCACTCAACAGGTGAGCTTTAGATGTGTTCAGGTAACTCAGCAACTACCTGTTGCTTCTGCTAGAGGACGCAGTATGGACTTAAATCTTGTGTGGACAAGTGAGAGTGAAATTCTGAGGCAACTGAATATGGTTGCAGAGGAGGAAGAGGACCGGTACAATTTGTTGATGGTATTTGGTGTGAAGATACCACTAAATGTGTCCTACAACAATGGAAATAAACGCGACTAAAAACATGAGGCTTATTGTCCACTAGAATTTCATGATACTGAATACTATGATATTGATAAGTAAAAGGAACAACTATTTGAGAGGAACGTTGTCCTGGTTTAAGTCCCGTTGCATTCAAAAGAATCGAAATACACTCATGCGTGTAGTATTTGAGCTTGTGTTATCCATTGGAAGAACTGTCCAAATGATTGACTGTTAAATAGCTGCCTCACTTCATTTTCTGGAGCAAGGCAAGTAAGTGAGGGCATGCTGCATTAGATTGTCTTTGTACGTAATAAATCATTCCGCATATGAGCTTGTGTCTTGACATGGGGGCCATTAGCATATTCTCGTCGCACTGTCCACTTGTTCAATCATGATGATGAGAATGGAGGCGGTTTGAAGCACACATAGACATTGTATACACAGTTTGTGCTCATCATTATGATAACCCGCCGTGTCTTCCAGCTTCTGACGTCCATATACTGTGGATGGGGAAATTTGTTGTGAGATGGAAAGTAATACAGCCAGCCCTACTTGAACTCTTTTACACACACTCAAACACAAATAGATGAAGAAGATGAGTTTGTGTGGCTATACATACGATTTATCAGAGTGGAAACATAATAATAATGCTCTTGACGATAAGATTACAGAGGCCTTATTGGACTTTACGTGGAATTAGAACAATTAAATTGGATGGGGAAAACAAGGATTAGAGAGAAAGAGAGACAGCATATTATACATATTTAACACACTAGAAGCAAGAACTGGATCCTCTATAGCTGAGATTCTTTGGGGTCAAGCGATCCGAATAAGTCACTTGAGCCGCGTGAAAAACACGAGTCAGGATTATTTAGCTGTAGTCAATTTTCAAGTCGTAATAATAATTACCCTGCTGAGCTGAAAGTATCAATTCGCACGCAGTGTACTTACACGAGAGTGCGTGTCTTTCTGTGTAACATAACGCATGTGGCATGCATGTAATGAAACAAGCGGAATTGTAACGGTTCCACGGGGAACTTAAGCGGAATGTCACCAAGGTTATGTAATGATGCTGATCATGTTGAGAATTGAAGTGCGGTCTACTAAAGGAGCTCGATATTTTTTCCACTCACTCGCACAGTTAACGACTGCAATAATAAATTATTATGGGCGTGTAGATTTCAAAGCATTTTACATGGTTCACTGTGTAGCATATACACAACAAGTATCAATTCTATTTCAAATAATTTGATCAGCCATCGTCATGCTAGACTCTTTTGCTTTAAAGACTGTTCAAGTGAAGAGCTTTAGAGGAGTGACTAGGGAGGTATATTACTATTATTATTATTGCTTACGAAGGGAGAGAGTTTGCTGATTCTGCTGGTGCCCTACTAGCACATCAGTACTATAGAAATGAATAAGCAATCATACCACAGCATAATTTTTTGACACTACCAACTTCTGTAACTTGAGACAAAAGGGTGCGGAGGGAGCATTGGTTTCGTACACAGTCCCTTCGTCAGGGTTGCAGTGTAAAATGTGCCAATGTGGACAAAAGGAGTCAACATTAAAGGTTATCAACATTACAGTAAGACGACTGATTATTATTGGGACTGTCTAGTTTTGTTTTGCGACTTCACAAGTCAGAGGAATGGAGACGTGGTGAGTTGACAGGAGATTGTGTGTCCAACACGAGTGGCGCTTCCAGGGATTTAATATTTGTGCTCGTGGACATTTGAAAATTGTGGAAGCAATTAGGCTGCGTAGTACTAACTACATGCACTAAGTTCTACGCACTTGTTTACGTTGAGATTATAGTGAATTTGATAAAATGATATCACTTGAATCCCTCCAATAGTAGTAAATACTTAGTGTGGACACGTCGAAATCAAAATACGAAGCGGCTTTACTATTTTTACGCTCACGTAATACCAAGTGATTTCTTACAGTTCGTTGCATTGGGTGAATTTAGGCATTGTTGGAAGGAAGTGCGAGCCGTGTTTTTTGTCTCTATTGTTATTTTACCATACTGCCTCAAGTAAGCGTTAGTTTTATATATATATTATAGCGACGTAACCAGTGTGTGCCTACGTCGTTGGTTGTAATGTTCTGGTGATGTACCAATAAATAATTACTGCGGGGGCAACCAAAGTGCATAGCTGCAATGAAAATGCGGAAGCCTGGACAAGTGTAGTACAGAGTGATGATGGAAGATCCACTGATCGAATGCGCGCCGTGTCGTTGATCATTTAAGGAGCCTCTGTTGCAATTGATAACATCGTCTGTATAGAATTTGACCGTGCGTGTGCGTATGTTGGTAATAAAAATGACCAGAGGGTAATTATGACAGGAATTTTGAGTGGTGGCGAGTGGGAGGAGGTGGAGGATCGAGGTGTTGTTCCGAGCATTCCAATTTATGGATATTGATCTACAGCTTTGGTGGTTGTGAAGAAGTTGATTATTCTCATGTTTTGTAGCGAGTCATAAAAGACAAGGGAAGATTGATGGTATGCGTGTGTGTGTGTGTGTGTGTGTGTGTGAATGAGAAAAATAGGAGATGGTACTCGTCTCTCTGTAGGAGGGAAAGAAGAAGGAGGTAGTAGATGACTTGACCAGTATGTCTTTGCACTTTTGCGGTACGAAAGTGCATTTGCGATGTGCACTTGTTGATTATTATTGGTAGGACGTGAGATTATGACATTATGTGTTTCTTCGATACTTGTTTGAAACATTTACAGTGACTTCCAGTTAGATAGCAAATGAGAATAGAGGTGGATGATAATGATGACGCGGTTTTCTCGTAGGCTGCTGCTGCTCATTCGTCAAGAACAAGTTCCACCACAAGGAGCAAAGAAATAAATGACTTGGACCCAATGTTGTAGCAATGAAGGGCATTTACATTCAGCTCGCAAATTCATTATTGTTTTTTCACTTGGCTCTTTTGAACTTTTGCGACGATTTATAGAGGAAAGAAATTTAGACATTTTCACATCTCTCTCTCTCTCTCTCTCTGTCTAAGCTCGCACTTCATCTTGCTACTTTTATTGACCATCAGATGAAACCCACTACAATTTACGAAAGCTTTCTCATAGGCCTACAGACATATTTCCATCTCATACGCCAACAACATCTTTGACCCCCAAATAATAATAATAACCATTGTAGTAGTCGTAATAATAGATGGGAAGGCTTGTGAATTTTGAGAGTTTGCAGTAGTTTGTGAAGGAAAAAACTGATCCAATAAATCATTGAAAGGGAGTAGTTTAGTGGTAGCAGCACAATGAGTTTTTATGCTGAGGATTTGTGTGCAGATTTCAAATTTGACAGCATTTAGGGAGAAGAACTATGTGATAGTGTTAGCAAAGTAAAGTGGAACTTGTTACCGACGTTGTGAGTGAGAGAAAGAGAGACAATAATTATATAGCTGAACGATTGGACTCTGTGATATTCCTTTTTTAATGAATTGAACCTCCGACTTCCAACGACTTGAAATTCCTCCTGCCATGCCACTTCAGCTATCCCTTGATCTATGGCAGAGCGACAGTAATAAAAACATTCAAACATGCCACGCAGTCACTCTGACACATTGGTGGTCAAGAATTTCGGGTGTGGTCCTCTCCCTTAAACAGTGTATCCTCTTGTTTAATGGCTATTACTAAATTTGAATTTATTGTTGCGAAACTCAAAATGATACGGGGGCAGGATTTGATTGCTTCTGTATAGTTCGTTATTGCAGATTTTGACTAACTGCAGAATCCAGTTCATCATTTACATGGAGAAAGGAGAGAGGGATGACAATTATCATTATACATGCCTTTCAAGTTTTGGGCTCCTGAAAAAGTGGGAGTTTTTAAGTGTTGCTATTCCTTTAGGATGTCCAATGCATGACCTTGTTGTCACAGATATAGGAGGGAGCGGATTAGAAGAACTAGATGAAGACGAGCGGACCAAGTTGGTGGGATTCCAAGTGCCTCGTTAAAGCTTGCAGAAATCAGATTATGAGACGGATCTAGAGCAGTTTTATTAAACCTGATATAAAATTGATGGTCAACCTTTCATCAGATTATTGACCAGAGTTTAACTAATCCCTGTCTACACATATGTTAGCCTTTGTATGCATACATAAGCAGATTTGCAAGGTCGTTCCTTTATCCATCCTATCATCATCCTTGATCATAAGCTGGGAAAACTGGATGTTCTGTAGTGTGTCAGATCGTTGTGGTTTTTTTTATTACCTCCATATGATTCGATTCTTTTTAAGATTGTTAGTTAGTGTTTACACTTTTATATATGATGGTGATGGTGACCAGGATATACTGGAATCCCTCAAAGTAATGTAGTTCCCTCCATCTTCAGCTGTAACTCCTTACGCAAAGGCTCAGTTGGCTTAATAAGCCCTACCACCATAATTCTTCTTTCTTGCTACTGATTTGTACACACACAACAAGACTCTCACATTCTCTTCAAATTGGCATAGTGGCAGTTGAAAATAATTTACAGAGTGATGCCAATGGTTCAGCCATTGAAATTCCAATGTGTGTTATCCATTACTCCAACTTCCAACTAGTTTGTTTCTCTTTTCTCACATATATGCAAACACATTGCATATCATAGGGTGCCGCTAAGGAGATTGCAGTAGTTTATGTCCTCTCTTTCTTCCTTTCTCGTCTTGTGGCGGCGGCGAATTGAGCTTGAGAAAATCTCAAGTTTAATCCGACGTCGCAGTGTTCCAGTACAGTATTGCTTTTCAAATCAATAAGCTTGAATAACAAATTAATGTAAATTCCCAACAACCCCTCAGTGTAGGTCAACTCTTAGCTGTACGTATTTGGAGCGGCGCTGGGTGTCAGAGTGAGAGAGCGGCTGGTGGGAAATGACTGGAAAGGATAGCGTTTGAAATAAAGTAGGACTATAGTCAGTGTACATGTCATTTTTGTAACCGTATAAAGGGAGCTAATGTACCTCCAGCTATAATATACTCCCGAGTTTTCTGAGAAATTCTCCAGTCCTTTGAATTTTTATAGAGTGCTCTTTACCCTTGTCTTTTATGTCAAGTCCATACGGACTTGTGCGCGGGACTTGATGGATTTCTACGTTTTTTTTATTACAACAGCATCAATACCAGGCTGTTCTGACGGTAATAAAGGTGACAGGAGGAAGATTGCCTTGGAGCAACCGGGTGATGCAGAATACCGCCTGTACTCACTACTTCAAGTGCATATTAGTCTTCAGTTGGGAATAGTCTGGGGAGAAATCTCTATCGCGTCCCTTATGAGGAGCTGTTGGTTACTGATAGCCTCAGGCCACTACATCCCTTTGTGATGTGTTGCCCCTTGAGCAGGGTCCATGAAGCGCGTGTGGATGCTACTATGACACATTTTGTTACAATCCACTCACCTGAATAGGAACTTGGGATCGATAGGTACTGCCTAAGTGTCTGCCCAAGTCGCAGACTTGTTGACTCGGTGCGTGGATCAAGTATAACAACAAAGGCTTGTACAGGGGTAGTCCCTTTTCCTTGACTGTGTGTAGTATGTACAAAACTAGATCTGTCAGGCCCTTTCAGCATGATATAGCCTACAAGTACACACAAACGCCAGAAAAATACTTTGCCGATTAATTTTACCCACGCAGAAGAGTACGTAGTTGTTCTTGGTCAAGTTGTATTGGTACTTTATGATGCAGACGATGGCGTTAAACTTTGCAAGCATTCCTCACAGCCTACAATACATCGTGAAGGCACCAGCAGACAAGTCCAGCATGGTGTTCGCAATGGTTTCCTTTCTTTACCTGCAATAACGCAGGCTTGAAATACTTGTGGGGATATGTTGGTCATGAAATGAGAGAGCACGAGGATAAGCAGGATATGGTAGGTTCGTATAAAGAAGAAGACCAAGAAGCATTTAAGAACTGGGTAAGGTGAGCCTTGGAAGCCTGAACAAGCAAAGATTGTGTCCAATGGACTTGATCTGTATAGGCCCATCGTCTTCTTCGTCTCACTTATGCCTACCTCTGTTCAGCTGTTGCTACTCCTACAAATGATGATGATGCAGCTATGCAATAAGATTGGAAAATATTTCCCCCTCTGCAGTTGCATGCACTGCACTCACCAAAAACCACCACGACGGCACACACTTTACACGTAATATATCCCTCATCCAGTTACTTTTAAATGTGTCATTTGATTCTACTTGCAGAGACTCTCCCTAATTCGTTATCCTTCACATTTTTGCAAAATAATAGACTTTGGAGAAGGAGCGGGAATCATTTTGCTCGAGTTTTTGGTGTCAAGTTGAATCGTGAGAAGTGTTCTATGTAATTTCAGCGAGAGCGAGAAAGAATATTTACAATAGGGGAAGAAAGAAAACCGCCTTTGAAAACAGTATTATTATTATTATTATTGTTATTGTGACTATAGATACGTGTGACTATTGCGGCCGAGGTGTTGTGTGTGACAGACAACTGTTTAGGCCGGTTGTGCGGTAGTGCATGTACCAGCGTACACTTTGAAGTACACGTTCTGAAAAATAGTTTTACACACTGGTGGATCAAAACATAATTGTTATACTGCAAATCATAATAACAGCTTCCCTCCTCCCTCGCGTCGGCAACATTTTTTTCCAGTAAGTATAACAAATGGATGTGGGACGGAGTCGTGCCAGCTAAATTATTCCTTGCACACTCCAGTTGGTGAAAAATAGCTTCGGAAATAGTGTCTGGCTTTCTGGATATATTTACTCTGTTGATCAAATTGATGATCCTGGAGCTAGGTGGAGCGAATAATTAATATTTAAGAGGCGGAAGTGGGAGTGAACAGCATACTCAGTATTTCACACTCAATAAAACACTGTGGGACTATTATTATTATTATTATTATTAAAGCCGACTCCTTGGAGTGGAACCGGCACCGGCGGTGAAGAATCATCTGTAAGCTGAACAAACTCTACAAAAATCCCCTCTTTCCTTCTGGATGGATCCATAACTTTACTTGTCGGTAAGCCGTGGAATTCATAAAACTCCTATTTCATATCTTCATATATGTGTATACTCACAACAACAAAGCAACAACGAAAAATAAGTGACTTTGGTTTATTATTATTGTGAAACCGTTCCAATGTGTATTTCCAAGGTTCAAATGTAAATACCAAGTATGTATGTATGTGATATGACATGTAGGTACGAGAGGTATTTTGTGCATGACCAGAGTTGTTACTCCATGTGCGTGTTGTAATGGGATCATAAAGAAGAGCAAGAGTAGTATAATAGTAATTCTTGCTCATCTCACCTTGTCGTTCAAGTCAATATTGAGTTGTTTTTTCCCTCTGTTTGCTTTATTGCTCTCTCGTTTATAAATCCTTCTGATGATTTATTGATACTTTTATCATGACTATAGTAGATAACTGCGTGTTGCTTCGGAGATATTAAGTCACATGATGAGTCGCATCTTCCATGATCCCGTCCTACGTTTCCCCTCCAATAATGGACACTGAAAAAGAGGTAATAAATCCCTAGTTGTTTCTCTCATGTCGCCGTGTCACGTCGTGACAGTTTTAGGGAGGTATGCAATGTAATTATGTGTGTATAAGCCACTGAACTGTTCCACAAGTTCACATTGCAATTATTATTGCATCTGTGTGCCTGGATGCAGCATGGGAATTTGGAGCAAGTGGATAAGTACTTGGTAGTATGCGTATTGTTGTTGTTATCATTACTATTATTATTGCAAGCGGTGTAAGGAGGACGGGATGGACAGAGAGGAGTGAAGAAGAGCTTGTGGAAAATATTATTGTGGGAATTACAGAGTTTGGGCGGGGATGTATGAAGAATTTACGAGCATGTAGGAGAAGAAAGAGAGTTCGAGTATATGGCGAAAAAAATGGCAAGAACGGACGGCGATGTTGATGATGATGAGAGGGAAAGAAAGAAAGAAGATGAGGCTACATTGCAAGAGGAGGGAGTTTTGCTCCGCATTCCTGATAGAGCAGAGATGAAAGAGCGAGAGAGAGTGTGTGTGTGTGTGAATTATGAAAAAAGCTTGAGGAGAATTTAACACGAATTGATGCTACTTTTTCTGTGTAATCTGCTATTTCTACGTGTCTCATGCCCTGCCCTATGGTCAAAAATGAGAGTTAGGATCGTTATTTATCAATTTGGCGTGTTTAATAGCTTGACACTAGGTTCAACGTGGCAGTTAATTAAAAGGTTTCAGCTTCTAGCTACAGGTTATCATATGTGAACAACTGCTTTGGTGGGCTCACCCAATTTGATATTGGACTTGGTTGCGCCATATCCCATCCATAACCATCCTACCAGTTTCCCGGCCGGAGTCCTCACCATGATCTTGAAACCATGTGTGTGGTAGTTGGGAGCAGTAGTATAGTTGTTGTTGTGCCTAACAAATGATAATATTATTATTACGATTCCTCATCTTTCTTCTGGCTACTACAGCCGCAAAAGAAGAATAATGAAGGGAATGAATGTCAGATTTTATGCATCTCTTTCTCCCTAACATCATGTTAGAGGATCCACTTATGTGAATACCATTTTTTACCCCTATGATAAGAACATGAATCAAAGTAGAGTCATTCGCACCTGCATTTGATACATCTCGTCGTCATCTATAGGAACAAGTATGACATGAGTAGTAATACAATTTGTGTTTACGTCTGTCATATGCCACAAAGACATGTGAGTGAATCTTCCAAATTAAAGGCATGGATGGATTCATTATGTTGCTCATGTAGTACAAAATGTATTCAGCAAGTATGCAGATACGTCAGGACAACTTATTCTGTTAGGTGTTTATATATAGTACCTGTAATGTGGTACCAACAGAAAATATCCATTTTCAGGCTGTACAGCAATTTCCTACATCTTTCCACTCGTAGATAATGAATTCATGCATTAATTAC
Organism: Deuterosminthurus bicinctus; assembly: GCA_034698825.1. Lineage (NCBI taxonomy): Eukaryota > Metazoa > Arthropoda > Collembola > Symphypleona > Bourletiellidae > Deuterosminthurus > Deuterosminthurus bicinctus. The sequence goes on from JAQIWI010000058.1 coordinate 13,212, forward strand.
CAATAAGTCTGCATCAACAGTTCCCCTATACCTCACAAACTGGCGAATTTTCATATTGTAACCGAAAATGGTGATGTGAGGGTATTGTTGTTGAATCATCATCATCATCCCAAACCTACGGACTCCTGTGAGTTTGCTCGTGTGAGTAATATTGTATTGTATCGCTGCTCTTTTTTCCGGGTGTCCTTGCAGATAGAGTGGAAACAAACAGAGGATCATATACAGAAGAAGAGAAATACGAAAACTTGTTCCATTCAAATATTTCCCTCCGATATGTGAACAACAGTAATAACAAGAAGAATACAATTTTCATAAAAAGCTTGGGGAAGAAACATTGAAAGCCTACACAGAAAATGATGATATTCATGTAAATTCTAATGGTTGTGTGTGGTATGTGCTACCTGTGCTTTAACAAGAAATATGAGCTTGTATATTGGACACGCATTTATGTACAGGCGTGTTGAAGAAGAAGACCGCCTGGTCCATGACTTGACTAACGCAGACCTATAGGTAACGTATACTTGGGAGGAAGCATCATCATTTCGTTATCCTTATGAGGCTCTTCCATACAGCTCAATGACTTTATGCGAAGAGAAGAAGATTCGTAAATGAGCTGTGAGAAACTAGTCGGCAGAGGGAACATGTAGGTTCTGTCAATATCATAAACTCACAACTCTCTCGGCCTGCTTTTTCGAGGTTTTTTCTCTTGAGGCAGACTGTACGTGGGTGTCTTGCAAAGCTTGCTAGTGTGTGTGAAATAGGATTATGACAGCATTCCAATTCTCCGTATGATTTGTCAGCGTATGTAGCATTTTTTCTTTTCTCTCTTTTATTACTATGACTCCGGCCGTTATGACGATGATCTTATACTAGCAGGAAGCATCCAGTAAGTGTCATAAAGTTGTACAATAAGTTAATACTTTGAGATGATGACCAAGGACTATAACCCATCTGGGGTTGCAATGGCAACATGTAGGGCTTCAAGTATAGACATTAGCAATAATAATAATGACACACAGGTGATTGGGATTATTGCTGTCACTTGTGTAAGTATTAAACACACACGCATCACTAAAGGACGTATTCAAATTTACTGTGGTGACATGGCTATTGGTGTATACTCATTGTGGATCAAGCGACATGCAAATACTGTCATTAACTTGTGCTACAGTTTCGTAATGGTTTGGATACTTACGTCGTATTAGTCAGTGTTTGAGTGCACATTTCATAAAGCTCTCGTCATCTTAGGGCTTCCAACTTCCAACGTTCCGCCAAATGCCACAGGTATGCTCAGAATGCCTGTCTTCTCATGTTCTTGTGGACTTTATTAGCAAGTCCATGCCGGGGGACAATGTGTTATTGTGATGGAGAATATGTGAGGGTGTGAAATTTTCTTTGTTAAACTCACAGTATGTGTGTGTGCTCCTTTTTGTCAATGGAATTATTATTGTTATTACTCGAGAGAGCTCCTTTGAAGGCACGCTTGAATGCCGCCACCAATATCCACAAAAGAGAGAGAGTTTTATTAATTGGTTTGAAAATCTCATGCGAGTGAGCAAGGTGACGGGCTGTAAAGGATGATGATTGCGAAAGGATGAGATGATGACGGTGATGTTGCGTTGGTGGTAAAAGATTCAGGTTTAGCCTCGACTATATTACTGCATTGCATTGTTGAGGCTTTGCACTGCAACTACGAGGCCGGCGTTGTGTGCACCTCAGTGATTTACAAGTGTGCATAGTTCCCTGCATGCCATTTCAAGTAAACGGCTCATCAAGTTCTCTAAAGGTAAATGGAATCAGAGGGGTAAAATTGGTAATTGATAAGGGAACTTAATCCAGTTCCTTTCATGGTTTTTCCCCTCTTCAGCGGAGACCTGTGAAGAGCAACGCAATAAAGTTGAATAGGCTACAAAGTTTGGCGCACGACTGACTATTGAATAGTTTGAGGGAGTGAGCATTCATGGTGTGCACTCGACTGTGTACATACAGGATTGCTGCATGCAATATTTCCAATCGAATCTGACTCCAAGTCCGGCTATCGGCAAGGTGATCCTCCTATATATGCCGCTGTGTACAATAATAATTGTATAAATGCCCACTGGTTCGGATGTGATCATCATGATGTAGTGTATCATTCCAATTCCAATGCTTTCATCATCATTGTTACCTTCTTGTATTACAACTCCTCCAGCATTCTCTTTTTGTCTCACTTACTACATCCTTCTGCACAATCAACTTACTTTTCCGACCCGCAAGAGCTGAAAGGCATGTGTTGTTCATTATGATTTTCTTCGCTTGATCCATCCATGTCAAAAGTCAATCGTGTGGCGAACGACCAAACTCGCCAACATGCTTCTTTCTTGGTTTCAATAGCGGTTGTACTTTGTACCCACACACAAGCACTCACACGTGCAAGCTGAGCAACTTCATTTAGTGCCCAAGAGTGATAGAAATCACGGATATACCAATAATAGAAATATAGAAATGGTGATTATGATTACAATCGCCTACAAAGTTAAGGCGGCAGCTCTCAGTCTTACACACTCACGCATGGAATTACACATAGACGCACATTCGCAAATGACTTTTCAAATGTCATGTCACGTAAAAGCATCTCATTGCTCTCAGCCTGACTGTCATGGTAAAGTCATATGAGGAAGCGGACACGTATAGAAAATAATTAGCTTTCTCCAATATTAAAACATATGTAGCACAACATACACATTCTTTGATGACAACGCCCTCAAATTCTGGGGTCGAGGACGATAATGATGTTAGGAGAGAGAAAAAGCGGGCAGAAAATGTCGTAAAAATTTGATAACTTTCATCATCATCCCATCATATTGCTCATAAACTTGAAGTCTTCTGGATAGGTAGGAAGCTCATAGCCCCGAGTATATTATTTGTATTGATGTGTAGCATAGACATGAAAATCAAGTCACATCTCTGTTCAATGGTCTTGCAATCATAACACATACGCACACATGTTGAGAGAGAGCGTGGCCTCGTTTTTTAATACACTCATTGTTGTTCCTACCCACACAGATAGTGAGACAAGAAAATGCACATACAGACCACATGTGAAACGATATAATGGATGGAATTGACAAAATCCATTTGTTCTTTCCTCCACATTTCAGGTAGGAAGAAAACTTTAATGTCTGCATTAACCATAAAGGAACACCTGCCATTATGTCTAGAAAAATATGGCTTAGATCAGGTCCTTAATTATAAGCGGGATGGACGGACGGAAAGTGAGGCCTATGTGTCTATGTGATCGCTTGCAACACAGACCGTGGGTGAGCATGTAAACCGTTGGACATGCAGACACTTGAATGTCATGGTAGTGGTGACATTTTTTTCTCCATTTAAGGTCTCCGGATCCTTTTACAATTCTCGATGTGGATCCAACAAATTGCTGTACACAAGAGAATCTGAAATGCAACACAAAAATATCCCCATGTGCCTCCCTTTGAGCAAGTTCATTTTCACGTTGAGAAATAATGTCATCTCTTTCTGCTTCCTATTTCTTGTTGTCTTTGTAGATTATTTTCTTGGTTATCCATCCGGTCCGGGACTTCATTGAAAATCTCATTCTCCTGGTCTTATCTTGCTTTAAGATATAATAATAATTGTCCCATCTGCTTTTCCGTACAAACTCGTTGATTTAAATCTACCTGAACATAAGGAAGAGGGTAGGTATCAAGATGAAGCTTACCTAGAAAAAAATATCCGCCCAAAGGGAGCAGGATAGTCGTGTTAGCGGGCGACTATCCTGCTCCCCATCGGGGGGATACTTAGTTTGATTGTAGGTTGGTTGGTCGTCACCCCCCTTGGAAATCCCCCTTTGACATTACTATAACTGATTTCACTGAATTTATTTGAATTTCCCTGAATTTAGTTGAATTTTCCAGCATTTATTTGAATTTTCCAGAATGGCAACCCCAATTGACAACCCCCATTCATGACCCCCCTCACACACTCACACAAGCACTCACCCAATGTCCACCTCCAGAGAAATACCGACTACCCTATAACCCTCCCGGGGTACCGGGTATACCTGCCTATCAGCGAGCATTCCTGTACTCATACTATCCCCTCATGGACAACAAAAATACCACTCATCTTTCACAGAATCGGCAGCAACTCCGAAAATGTAAGAAACTCGCACGTGTCTACTTCGAAGACGAAGCCACTGACAAAGTTGGAACTCGAAACGAGGGCATTCCCATTGATGATGCCCAAATCCCGGCAAACTACCGCTAAAGACTACTTATGCCGTGTCAAGTAAACATATTCAAATCAGAAACACTGGAAGCGAATGATCGCATTAGTAGCCATATTGATAAAATACGCGACTAATCAATGACACAATCCTCATCCATCTAATGCACAAGAAAGAATAAGATGAGAAGAGATTGGTGAAAGAGTAGAACCTGAGCACAATGTCCTCTTCTTGCTACTAGGATGGTCCTAAGCGTGAGAATGAGTGTGGGTAGGAGTAAGAAATCATTTAGCTCTGTGGTAAATACTTTAGTAATGAATATGGCATTCTTCAAATTTAAATGGAGTGGTAGCAGCGGTGGGTATTAAAGCATACATACTTGTTGCGTACAGCGGAAGCTTGGGCCTTTCTGGCTGATTTGCATGCTCAAGATTTATGTCATCTGTTTTCTCTCCCTCGATGAAGCATACGCATGATGGACCAAAAGTACTGCATGCTTGCCCTTATTTGCCACTTGTATGTAAAAGGGTTGGCCTCACATATGTACGAGTCTGAGGAGCGTGTCCAAATTAATTACTGCTATTAGGTGCCCTCTCTGTCCTCGTCCCTTCCATATATTTTGTCATTGTGATTGAATGACGTGAGAATTTTCCAGGTTGTTAATTCAGTCATTCAAAAATTCCCCTTAGAGTTATCCATTTGATCTTTGCAGGAGCGGCTTCTATCCAAATAGAAAATAATTAGAAATTCACGATGATTTGTGTACAAAATGTTACAGACTTAGTGCGCAAGGAAATAAAGGCCCGTCCCATGCCCTCTCTTCCGTTTTCCGTATGGAATTTTGTTAGTGACTGATAGGACAGTGACAAACAGTGTAAGGCTTGGACATTCCCCACACGCTCACTCACTCGAGGCCCCAACGAAAAAAGGAGCAGGTCAAGTAGGTCAGTGTATTTGCGTAGTAAGTTGAACTTCGTCAAAACAAGTTCGGTTTATCCCACTGATAATAATAGTACTATACACTGCAAAATTCCTATCCTTCCGTGTATATCAACCTATCAGCTTTTACGGGGCAGTATTGACATAAGGAGGCGACTACGACGTTAGGATTAAGTCTGATTACCTAAGGATTACAGAGGGCTCGTTGTAGTTGGGCGGTGTATAGGAGACTGACAAACAATAACGAAAGTAAAAGCTACTTTTGCTGATGCTTACAGATAAGGAAGTGAATTGTGGGAGATTAGAAGAAGCGACCGTTGTTTAGTTTAGTGTGGGTGACGGTCGGCTGTGAGACAATCTTGAGAGCCACGAAGTGAATCTCATTTGCTCATCATCTTCTCGTCATTGCTCATGTATAAATAGGGATGAGTAAACAGGGGAAATGGTGGGGAGTCATATGCAACAAGTTGCACTCTGTCAGTCAAATCGACACACGTGGGAGATACTGTGTGGTGCCAGATTTACAATATTTTCTCCCTCTTATCTGTCATCTCTCGCCTATTATTATCTTAAAGTGTAACCAGAGTATGTGCTAAGCATGTAGGAGAGCAGGACACACTATCATAAGGATGGCTCCTTCGCGGTCTCTACAATTTACTCGGCTGCCGCACTGGCTAATCAAATTGTATTATTGCTCGTCTCGTATAGAGGATTAGAGATGCGAGAGAAGGTGACTGCACTTATAACCAGCAAAAAGTGTGTCGTATTGGCTCCGTCCGGTCAATATTTTAGCAGGAGGTGGTGGGATTCATGTGTACACTTCATGGGAGAATGAGTAACTCAAACAGTTTGAACAAGTTTAAAAATAACAAGTCCAAAGAGAGAGGCGAAGGACATGTACACAGAAAATCTCTTGTTATCATGCCCCCATCAACCACGACGTCCACTTGGTCTTCAACATGTGAATTAGTAGATTCAATTTGAAACACGCTTAAAAAATTATCGTCTTGCTACTACTTCTCCCGCTGTCAGCCTTCAAGTCTATAGTAGCCAACCTTAGAAGCCAGATGTTCGCGTTCATTTCGTTGCACTACTATATGAGACAATCATTCTTCGTATTATTGTCCCGAAGAAGATTGTGGTTTGTTCTCATAAGCAGAATCACCGCAACGACGCACTTTGTCAGTGCACACACTCACACACATCAAACTCCACCATTTATCGTTGTTAACCTGAGCTACGTGCAGGTATTTAAATAACTGTGAGTAGTATGAGAGTTGAGAATGATTAGGTGAGGTCTTATTTGAATAACATACATGCGGTAGGTTGTTGTTTTGCGGTTCCACTCTTCCCCTTCTCACCCTCCCTCCCTGTCTCTCACAGACCTGATTACCTTTTATTAGTTATCACACACATACACATGCACACACGTGGAGTAATGTATTCTCTCAATGAGTTTATCTCTCTATAGAGGTTATTCCCATGGAATTGTCCACATGTAGACAGGCTAGTATTGCACTCCAACTGTACATTGTTGCTCGATGTAAACAAGAAGTTCGCACTTTATTCCACACTATACGCTTGCACAGGTGCTGGAGTCAAATTGATTGAGGAAATATGCTCCAAATATGCGTGATTTGGACGGACTGTCAATGATGCTGGATTTATTAAATTCTCAAATGAGGGGACGCAGTGGAAGCAAAAGATTTATAAGGCCTTGTTTACCGTGAGACATATTGACCTGAATCAGCGGGAGAGACCTTTGTTTACGAGAGGGTATTTAGTGATAGAGGAAATCTTATGCTCCAGTTGATGAGGATAATTTGGCAATGAGTCATACTGATTGGTGAAGGGAAGTAGTGGTGGATGTGGAAGAAAAGCTTATTACTGACGCTATGGCAGCATCAGGTAAGCAGTCTGAGATTCCTTAGCGGGATGATTCCCTCTAATGGACGCGGAACCTGAGGAAAAGGAGTGAGCCAGCTGAAATACACACGAAGGTATTGGTGTCATTATGGGATTGCATGAAAGTTTCATGCGGTGCAGACTCATTTCTCTCTCTGTCATGAGGACGGGACGCCATGTTTACCATTTATAATTTATTTCGTTAATAAAGTTGAATTAGTCTTCATTTACTAATCAACACCCAGTACTCAGCTGGGGACTAAGGGAGCTTAATATGTTACGCAATTCACAGCGGCACACGCAGAAGTGTACATCTGCACTTGAACTGCAGACTTCTGAGGGTTTTTTGAATGCTGTGGGATCAAATGATTTGGAAAGACATGCTTGTAAGTTAGTTCCTCGTGTAAGTCCGTTGTGAGGGAGTGATGCGTGTGCTTTATGGGGAAAGAGCGATGGCTTTACGTACGTGGATACGCTATGGTCATGACATGACATGAGAAAATGACGTGACAAGCAGGCGAAACAGCAGCCCTCCTTCCAATGCATCAATGTATGATTTTCCATTTAAACTTAAGAAAGGTAGACATTAGACCATTTGTAAAAGCTTCATTTCTTTGAGTCAAGTTGAACATTGGGAAATTCGTGTAATTTATGGAAGGAAGGATAATAATTACATGCGTACCTTACGTGCACTCTGTCCGTTCGTTCGTCTCTCTCTTCTCCCTCCTGTCCTTCAGTCACGTATGATTACAATCCTGCTCGGCGCATTTGGCATGCACATCAGCCAGTTTTTTCTCCGTGGAAAAATAAAGCTTTTCCCCCCAACAGAGTACCCGCCTATACTGATCAATAATCCAGCCTTCACTGTCTTGCCGGATGCATTGGGCAGAAAGAGAGATTACAGGGATACTTTGATTCTCAGGACCAAGTTCATATCATCCTCTTCAACCTACATCACGTGTTGACGGTCTGGATGTAAAATGTAAAGAATGAAAATGATGCCGGAAGTTGTTGATGTTGTCTTCCAGAAATATAAATGGACCATTTTAGCGCATGGTCACAAGCTATTATTTGCCGTGAGTGTTGGAGCTGTAAGAACGACCCAAGTGTGAGCTGCTTGATGGTGTGATAGCGTTTAAATTTCATTATTATCCCTTGATTTGAAGTTAGTAGTGACATTGATGTTACTATATGCTATGATGTGTGTCTTGTGGAATAACACAAGTCAAGCGGTTGGTGAACTACGTCATTGTAGTGTATGTGTGAGATGAGAGCTGTCATAATGTCAGGGGGATAAAGTGGGAGAGACACAACATGTGTGCATACGGTGGGATCAAAGTTGTGCGGAGGATCGAGCGGAGATAAGAATTGCCAATTTTGGCAAGCAAATCAAATTCATCACGTCCCTGACTAAATGGTTATCATGGGCAGACACACACACAACATCTCGCATACTGGTAGAGCCGGATGGTTAACAAACAAAGGCATTTATATAAATCTCATCATCATCACCCTTGGCAGCACCACTTTTCCCCAACTCCTGTCATCTGTTACGAGAGACTAAATCCTCTTTGGCTTTACCTCACTTACACTACAGTCAACTCATCCAACAGCTTTTTACATGCACACAATCATTGCAGCTCTCGCTCCCCCTATTTGTTTGCTGTGACTGCCCGTAGGAAGAAGAATCCATGGTGTTCATGGGCTTTTATGTGGAACATGAATAATTTTGATATTTCAAGTCCATAAAGTAATCAGTTTCCCCACTGAAAAAGGCTCTGACGCTTACTTCTAGCCTGAAATGTGTATGTTTAGCACACACACAGATGCTGATAGGGCAAATTGACTAATGGCTATTCATGCTGCGCTAACTGTCAGCCCTATTTTATCATGGGATTCTGAAATTGACCATCACCGTATGTGTGGAACAATCAACTGTTGATATGATGACTGAGTGGACTGTCGACCTGTTTGATATCAAAAGTAAAATATTTCATATGATGAACTCAAGATTGATTGGGTACGGACAAGTGGATGAGAAGATGAAGAAGAGGAGGAAGAGAGTTGTAACGGAGAGAGGGAGGGAAGAGATGAAAATATGCATGGCACGTACACCAGAGTAGATTAGAATGGCATTGAGAGGACGTAGGACATTAGCTCCAACAGAGAGCTTTAAACTAAATGTTCTCGAACGAGTTTGTTTGTATTACAGAATGGAATTTCTCCGTAGGCTCATCACGTCCAGTTTTCATGGCGAAAAATGCGAATATAAACCTCCTCCTCCTTCTTTATCTTCTCCAAGAGAGGGGACTTTGGGAAGAGGTAGAGAGATTTGGCCTTCACAAAGAGTGGCAGAGTAATAATGAAAAGACAGTAATATTCTTTTACTTGATGATGAGGATCATCATCATCATTCTCTTACCTGTTATGTTGTTACCATCGTCAGTAAATAGCTTCACCGTAGGATGTGCAAAGAAGTCACTTTAGGGGGCATTTTCATACCGAGATGGGAGCCCCATAGCCTCCATATGCAGATGAATAACTGCATGTTGGGAGCAGGGCGTGCTTTTTTTCCATGCTACCATGTGATAAAAGTTTACTTTTCGCTGGTGATTTGTGCCCTTCAAGCTTCCTTAATGGCTGTGGTAGCAAAGCAGGAGCAACTTTGGCGGCTGACTTGTTAATAATGCTAGACCAGTATCAAGTCTAATTGCATTAGAATTCCATGTGATTTTTAGCCATACGCATGTTATATTGCGCAGCCTTTAAATTATCCCTTCCCTGTCCGCCTCATTCTTCTTCTTTCCCTCCGTCGCCGTAGTCGTCGTCGTCTTCGTCGCTACCACTCCAACCACCACTTCTTTTGCACATTGTTTCCCCTCCTCTCAGTCAGCCGAATTCCTTGAGCTCTAAGAAGATTGAGGGGTACGGGTTGTTAGTTTTGCAATATACAGATGATTTAAAGATGAAAGACGGCTCGAACAGGATCATCACCTAGCATGCAGTTAATGCTCATGCTGTCCCTGCGTAAAAGTCTTGATAGGTTGAGGAATAGTTGTTGAATTCTTCATGCTTACACTCACATACACATTCTGGTACACGCAAACAGACTCACTCACTAACACACTCACTTGGAGATTATTATAACGTGCCAACCAAGCCACGTTTCACTGGATCAACAACTCCAGCTGTGTGTGTATTGTCTGTGTAGAGTAGACACAAACGTACACACTCACTGTCCTGCACACACGGAACCGTCCAAACTCATGATATAATTCATGTTTTATTGCCGAGCATCAGTCGGCAGCTCTATCCTACTTAAATGCAAAGTGTTAGTGGCTCTATCCATCAAGAAAGACGTCCATAGTCTATGGGTCTTTCCAATGAAATATTGTCCTCAGTGTGGCTCTCAATTTGAATACCCACTCGGCAACCGCATATTTTTCCCAATTATTATCATCATCCTCCGTAGCTGACTTCACATTGTTTCCCCAGAGCACATGGAGAAGGCTTGTATGGGCATGAGATAACATGCTTTCCAGCTCATCTCCTCCATCATCATATGGACATATTTAGAAATTGAGATGCATCTCTCCGGGCGACATTTAATCTCCATGGAGAAATCTTGTCTTTGAAGCAGCTCACTAGATTGTAAGGTAGTAATGGAGCGAGTAAGATAAAAGTGCCTATCCCTCTGACTGTTGAGGCCGTGATGATGTTTGTGCTGCTGCCGAGTACGTCCAAGCATTGATGAAATGGTCTGGATTTTTCACAGGGATTCTATTGAGGCTGTCATATTCAACGAGGAGGTCAGATAGTCGTGTAGAAGAGTCCTTTAAAAGCATTTTAGATTACACAAAAAATCTTAGAAGTGTTTGAGCACTTTTTCCCAGCCAAATTATGATTCGAGAGGAGAGAGTAAATTTGTGTAGAAGAAAATAATTATACGTGTGTGACGATGTGCCTTTCAACCGAACGACGTGCTGGAGCTAATGGAAAATCAAGCTTTGATATCAAAAGGAAATTATTCTACAGGTGATAAAAAGATGAAGGAATTCATATATGAAGGAGGATTGAAGGCCCTTGGGCTCTTGGTCTTTGTGGTAATAATTTTAGCTCTCTCATGTAATAATGTCCTTTACAGGACTTGAGTGAGTGAGAGAGGGTCCAGGAGGGAATTATTAGCAGCAGATAGATAAATGTGATGAAAAAATTACCTGTGTGATGCATAGTTGAGTTTTTTCAAAGACCTTTTTTTTGTTTATGAGATTGAAAAAAAAACTAGCTGTTCTTCTGATGAAGAGTACATAAATATGGTTGGCGATCGTTGTGTTTGTAGAAGACAAGTGAAAAGAGCGGATTTGTGCCGATGATGAGTTGGTTGTCTTTGGAAGGTTATTTTTCGGCGGAGTGTCAGGGACAACAATACGCAATCAATACCTTGGCTATAAATGCTCTCGTGTAAGTCATACACATTTAGAAGGCCGGGCTGGGGGTTTGTTCTTTTCCAGTCGTTTTCACTCCGTGAGTTTTTTCAAATGTCAGCCCAGGATCCTTACCCCCTGTTGATTCCTTAAACAACGGACCCTTCATGGTTAACAGCGCACTTGTTCTCTCTTCTCTCTGTTGTTAGAAGCCCGCCACGTCCCCTATAGTTCGCCTTTTTTTCTAGTTAATAATCACAATAATGATAATAATAATACATAAGAGTAGTAGAAAAGCAGGAGCATGGAGGTGATGTTCCTTTTATGTATCATCATCTTGGTCATATTTCCTTATGCACCCTCCTTTTCGTCCGCTTTCCTTTACCTTAGTATCAATCAAAACTCTTCGGTCCTGTTATCTTATCATAATTCTCCAGTGTGAGGGATCTACAGAGAGAGCAGCTTGCTATGTGTGTGGATTGTGACGGTACGTATAAAGTCCATGTTCCGCCAGCCATGATAACTCACCCTCTTCATCACTATATGCTACGCTCCCCTGCACCTTCTACCTGATCTACCTTAACTTTAAAGTGAAACCTTTCCCTCAGCAGGAGTATAAGGACTCCTGGAAGGCTTCCAAGGTCTTATATTCTCATGTAAGGTAAGCGTACTACAGCATAGTTCTCACAGCAGCTTACAATTAGCATTGGACTGTATTTTTCACATGCTTTTAATTTACCACCTCCAGTCTGCTCTTACGGTATGTCCAGACGTTCCCCTCCCTCTTTGGGTTGTAGAGGGCCGTTCCAAATCAGTGCCTTCCTTTCTTCTCTTCTGGCGTCTTCAATTCACTTTATGAACCATGGAGTGTCAATGTGTGGTTAATGCTCTGGAGTCTTGTCAATGCGGTTGACATGCACACAGACACCGACTGCCACGAGTCTGTCTTCGCAGTTAATGCAGTCAACCAGTTGACGCGGGAAGTGACTCCTGTGATGCCTGCTATTTCCGTCGGTCTTCATATTCTCTGAGGGTCGCCGTCGCTCTCGATTACCTCTCGACTAAAAATGGAGAAAACAAGAGGAGGGAAATTCTAGGATTAAATTGAAGGCTTGATTTTTCAAAGTGAAAATTATGATGAAGAAGAGCTAGTTAGAGGTTGGGCCACTATAAATGTTGGTGGGAATAATGGTCGCTGCTGTAATTGTAGGATGTAACGTGAGGGTTAATTATAATAAGGGATTGGTATCTATAAACCGTCCCCACGAGAAGGTGAGGATGATGAAGGCGAGGTAATATTACCCAACGGATTGTGCCTGTGTAGGTGCAAAATCGCAATTAAATACAAAACTAGGGTGGACCCTTGGGGATTTTGAGTAGCCTGTGGTCGTAGAACTTTTTAAGGATCCGGCGCCAGGTCTCGTGTCAAATCAAGTGAGGAGATCAGAAAGCGAGCGAGTGAGTGTGTTTGTGTGTTCAAGAAAGACCTTGAGAATGCTTTTCACGCGGTCTCCACTCGTCGTCCGCCGGCATTAAGCTGACCGTGTGTACGCCTCAGCTGCTTCTGGTTTTCGGGAAAAAGCTTGAGGCCAAAGATCATTTGTGGTAGGACAATAGCATTAGGGTTTGCTGGGTTTTTAAGGTGAAAACAAGCTCAAAGGGATATTAACTCTCTTACCTTGTCTCTCTATGCATACGTACGATTAGAAAAAAATAGAGTAGTAGATAACGGGGACTTGAATTTACATTTGGACAGATGGTGAAGTTGATTATTGTGTGCGTGGAACAGTAGCTTGGCTGTAGTCAAGGTCGCTGATGGAAGAAGTACATCTAAATTTATAATTATCAGTAAAGACGGGCATATAAAATATGATAAGCATTGAACGCGACAATGATGATGATGAGTTTTTTTTAACCAAGACTCTCTCTCCCTCTCATGTTACTTTGCTGGAGAGGTCTTGTAAGTACACAGACCTTTTTATCACCACTACATGAATTTATTGTGTGCGGTCGTAAAAAGAAGGGTTATGCTCCCGTACCTCATCATGAAGGACTGAAGTGTATTTAAGCTTGTTTTTCATCTAACTAGTGTTCATGTGAACAGGACTACCCGAAGTCCTTGCTCTTCTCCAGACTCCAGACAGGTTTCATCTTCCATTTCTTGTTCTTCTTCATTTTTCCTTTGCAGCCTAGAAAAAGGGAGCAAAAGGGTCCTCTTCTTTTTTGTTTACAGCCTTTTACCTGGATCAGCAGCATCATGATCAGATAGGGCAATGATAGAGTCACTTGATGGTCCTTTCCATCAGGTGAGTAACATGCGGTTAGTTAAGAAGGAAAACCACGCTCAGTCTCTCCAACGTCTTCTAGTCCACTGCTGTATGTCCATCATGTTAGTGCCTGAGTAGCCCTCAAGGTATTAAAGGGTCCCTACAGATACAACTTGCCTCGGGTATTGTATACCAAATCAGAGTATACTAGACGCAGCCGAACGTGAAATCAAGTTATAGACATTCGTTTTATCATGACTCCGGCTCGTTTGTCCGCATTGTTTTTTTTGCTCATGGAAATAGTATGTGTGAGCTTTTATCATTATCATGATCAGTAGCTAGACGAAATGATGAGCACACCTCATCAGAATTGGAGTGGAGTGGCGACTGGTCCTAATGCTCACTTTTGTACTCTCCTCAAGGACTTAAGTAGGGAGGGTAAGGGACCAATAATTGAGCCTGTGGAACACGAGGTTAGATGAGTTAGGTTGTGATTGTACACAGCTCCTACTTACTCTCAGCTGTTGGCCCTTGACAAGAGTAATATAGTGGTGGAGGAAGAAAATGAGCAAAAAATTGTATTTGAAATTGAATTTTTGATTCTTTAAGGCAGCTCTTGATGATGATCTTTGGTGGTGCTCGGTGCTGTTAACGCTATGAGAGACACAGTTGCCCTGTTGTTTGTTTTAACTGCTTAATGTATGCATAGTGGCAGTATGCTGGCTGCTGATGATGCCTCTGGTCGTGTGAACTCGCTCCTTCCTCCATGAGCAGGGGATGAGGAGCGGGAAGAGTTATGCGGAGAAGAAATTCAGATAGAAAGATCGGATGAAATTAATGCAGCATCTTCTGACTTTATTGTGTACGAGCTGACTTATCGGCCCTTGCACAGAGTGAGTGCTTACACATGTACACACATACGCACGCTTATATTTATATGCTTGGCTCTGTGTACAACCTGTTCCTGCTGGATTGCGCGGACGTCCATATGGTTTATTCGAGAGGCCCAACTGGCCTGAACCTGATGCCTGTTAACTTAATGTTAACGAGTGGAACAATTACTCTTTATTCGTCTCACAGATTATTGGGCATTTTTATGCTTGCTCTTTTGCTCCTCATTGCAGGGGGAAGTTGGAGGATTCTCATTGTTCCATGTGGCCTCTGCGCATCGACTGGAAGGCTTTTAACGCACATGATCATTATATTACACACATGGATGAATGTACAGTTTATGCGTTGTACTGGAGGTACACAGGGAGTGAGGGATATGCTCATAACTTGTCCTGCAATTAGTTAATGCTATCCACACAGTTCGACTGTCAGTGTGTATATTGCGTCGGATATGTGAAAACAGGGAAAAAGTGACTTTTTCACACTATCCTATTCCGCGCGCGCACACACACACACACATGCATTGTAATAATAAGGAGGAGTCAACACAGACGAGAATCTCTCTCAAGGCGGCCGATTAATTATTGATCTCATTAACAGGATTTTTCCCTTGTAAAATCCCACAGATTACCAGATGAGACTTAAATGATTCTTGTAAGGAGGGTAAACTTACTTAGAGGCAGGCTGTTTTTTCTATGATAAATACAATAGCAACAGCCACCATACGTGATCATGTATGACGGGCCTGCCTCTGGGATGACATTACAGTGTTTTGTATGCGGATCAAGTGGATCTGACCTGAGCAGTGAAATAATTCTATGAGGGCCGGAGTTAAACAACAACAAGAAGAACAAGAGTGATAAGATGCCGGTTTCAACTTATTTGCTCATCCCTGGACTCATTAAACTTGCTCTTCAAACACTTCTCCATTACAAACGACAAGAAGTGATAGACTTTGTATGCATGCTTGCAAGTCACGTGGGCTCATATCACTGGGCGGGTATCCCCAGTGAAGCGTGTGTTATCTTGCAGATGAAAAGAAGCCCTAGGAAGATGCACAGTGAGCATACCAGGCCCGAGCATGTTTACTAGTCAGTAGGAATGAGGTTATATAAAGGGCAAGTATGTGACAGCTTGGATTTCGTCTGATGATCAGAGAGATGCTGTTGCTGATGCTCATCCTTCTGTCTCTGCTGGACTTTTCCGTCGTCCACCACCGTTGCATTCCTCTTTGTGGTTAGACTGAAAATTCCGTGTAAACCTCCAGAGAAGGAGCGAGCTGACAAAAACTTGAGCATACAGAAGAAGCTGGGGACTATACTTTAGCTAAAAAGCTCGACTTTTTCCGCTGGATTCACCATCCCGTTGACTCTTGGTTAAATGTCCTTACAGGCATTTGGAGGATGTGTGATGATTCTTGTTGCAAGGAGCACACACAAGGGTCGTCGAATCATCCATGCTTGCTGGTTTATAAGCTTGCAGCAGTCAGACAGTGTAATAGAAAAACCGTCGCCTGGGTAACCTTATTTGGCCACCCAGATCAGCTTAATTATATGCACGTGTATGTATCTGTGTGTGTGTATGCTGGAATTGCTGAAGGGATCCATTATTGGGATTATTGGGAAGATCAATGGGAGACAGGTAGAGAGAAAGAGAAAAAGGAGATTGAAAAAGAGGAATAATATTCTTTTGCACTCATAGCTCATATGATGATGAAGGGAAGAAAAAGCATAACGAAAGGCGCACACTTCCTCTTTCAATTGCTCTCATACGGACATGGGCACGTTCGTGCTCACATTGAAAAGCATTTGTTTTCTTGTCTGTTGGAGGGGAGTGAAAAAATAAGGGGGGGGGGGTATGAGTGGACGGATGGATGGACGCACGAGTTGGACAGATAGCCGTTTCGAATCAAATGTGAAAACGGGATATGGATGAAGGGAGATGAGCTGAGTGGAGTGTTTTAAAATGGGCAAACTGATGATGCGGATGTTAAGGATGTGAATAGTCCAGGGACTGTTATGGCACTCAGAGACAGACACATCCTTATGTGATTCTTTGAATGGACATGCATGGGACATGCAATAATAATTACAATATGAAATATCAATCTTTTTCAACCTCTCTATCTGCCCATCTGGTCAAGCGTATTGGAGCCACACCAAAGTGGTATTTGTCCTGATGAGGCGTCTTTTCCACCATAATAAACCTCATGCAAGTTCCTCCCCTTATCTCTCTCTCTCTTTGCAGTTCCAAAGTTTACAAACATTAATCCACATATGCACATAATGTAACTTAAATGATGGACATCCCTCCAACATTGACCACAAGAGGAGATAAATACAGCATGTGAAAGAATGTCTACTTGACTTGGGGAGGGATCGTCTTCTCCCAGCATTATAATGTATCTGGAGTATGCCATTATGACCGTGTCCTCAGAAAGTGGGACTGGAGCCAAAGATCTATTCATTTGATGACGGCCGTTATGGAATGGAATGTTGATCACATGAGATAATGTGTTTTATTATAGCTTGTTCAAATGCATTTTTAAATTTGTTTAATTGCAACACTACGATGCTACTGTACCACTGTCAGTTTCATCTTCGTCTTCTTCGTCTCGTCGTCATCATGAGAAGCACACAGTAGCAAGGAGCAGATCACACAGACGGAGGAGCAATAATTTTCCCTCCTTTTTATAATGTGTCTGCCACTGTTGCTTCTACCCCGTCTGCTGATACTCACATGAGTGAAAAAGTAACATTCCGTTCCTTATAGAAATCTTTTGGTCATCAACATAGTATGAACAAGGGTGGAGAAAGAAAAAGACTGTCTGTTCATCCCATACACAACGTCAGCATTTAGAATCCCATTATTTTCTACGGCTACAAATGGAAAGCATGTGCTTTTCGTAGTCAATGCCATCACAATGAGAATTACTATGGATGTGTGGACGTGATAAAGAACACTATGATTATTATTCCTATTACTCTTCTCTCTCTCTCTTGGTGTGTTATGTCCTCCAAGAATTGAATTAGAATCTCTAAGTGGAAGATGTCCGGAAAAAAATGGAATCTTTGGCCAGAGGGAGATCAGTCTGTAGAATCATACTGTGCCATCTCATGTGACTACGAATTTAATTGGCACCATCAAAATCTCTCAGCCATCAAGAAGAACAAGGAGCTAGCTGATGACGCATTTAAATTGGTCAAAGGGATTTAGTAGTAGAGATATGATGTGTGTAGCATTATTGGGATGCGGTTGAAGTGGAATTAGCACCTCTCTTGTTGACCCGTCAGCTTGGGTTTGTGTGCATTCAATTGGAAATCTTGTTGTCTAGTCATCATTATGATCAAGTCGGATAGCTGCTTAAGCAGCATGTGTCCCTCATAGTCTTGCGAGCGAAAAGAGACACGAAGAAGATTCCGACAAGGTATTAAACGCCTTTGCTTTTGATGAGAAATGATGATAAAAGGAGTTGAAGATGGAGAGTAGGTCGTATTATCAGTCTGCATGTATATGTAATATACGTATTTATAATACGCACTCAGCTGACCATATCAGGTTTCCTTACATTTACACGCACATGGAATGTGTCCTTTGGTCATCCATATATTCCGATTCCTCATTCGCAACTGTCGCCATGATGTGTTGTGAGTGGAACCTAGATTTATTTTATGTGTTTAAAATCCTAATAAAAATCCACAATTTCCATTCGTTTCCGTCCTTCTCCTCATCTTTATTCTGACAGCCTTCTATGTTTTTATTTTCCATGGAGGAGATGTTGTTTTCTGACTTTTTCCCCCAATCTTCTATAGTCCTCCTCGCATCGTCTCCTTCGCTGTCATCCACGCATACACACACCTGCACACGAGAAAATTAATAGCAACGCATGAAAATTTGGAAGCTTTGCACAGCAGAGCGGTCTGGCTACCAAGAGAGAGACATGTTTGTCTCAACTCGTCACTTTTTTTGTCATCATTCTCGACTTAAAGAGAGATCCTCGAGTATATGCAAAACAATGAAAGACGGAGTCACTGAGTACTTTAGTATGTACGTGACATGTAATTAGCATTCAGTGCATGGAATCATCAAAGTGTACCCAAGTTGTAACTCTTCTTTTGTATGTGTGAGTGGCCAATAAAATAATTCATAGCATTATGTCCGAAGGATTTTGGGGACGAAGACTGGGGATGTGACACCGAATATTAACTAGAAGGATCGTTAACTTTGGGAATTGTGCAGTGAGAATGTTCATTTAGTATGTGACTGTTTGCTCGGCGCCCCAACTCCTACATATGGCACAGACTTGATCATCCGTCCTCAAATGACACTCTTCAGATGTGGTCAGTGATCGCTCAAGGATGTCGTCAAACAGCATACACGCACATGAGCAACCCATATGTATGGAAATAATTGAGAAAGAATCGTACATAATAATTGCTATTTTTCATCCTCCACGCATACTCTCTCTCTCTCTCTTTCGTTAACTCTGAATGATTATGGTCATAAGCGATGCATTTGTTTTAGCAAGAATCATAATAGCAATAATTATTATTACGATCATTCCAACTAACATGACTGGCTCCATACATAAAGGAAGAACAATAAATCCCCTCGATTACCATAAAGGGTAAGTTTTAAATTGGAACAGTGGTAGTAAATTAAGGAGGAGGAAAGGTAGGGGGATACTTATGAATCTTTTATATTTACTATTACTTTTGCACGCCATTTCGCTTTTCTTTGCATGATTGAGCATGTAGCGTGTGGGGCTGAATGGGATAATGGAATGTAAAAAGGTGCTTCAGTTTAAGTGTTTTATCATTAGCATTAGTCCCATCATCAGCATCTTCGTACAGACAAAATACGGGCTTTGTTTTTCCTCATGCAAATAAAGCATGGACTTCCATGGGAATTTCCAACTGAGAAACAATCATAATTGAAGGACGGGGAAGTACAGTGGGGAAAATAAAGTGCTAACCAAAGGATTCGCTTGTTTTAGTTAGCATTACAGCGAGTAATACATGAGCACTTGGAGGCTAGAGCGATTAGAAGTCCATTAATTCACACTGTGAATGAAATGTGAGTGATTTGGATAGTAGGAGCGGAGAGTTTTATGCAGTTACGTAAAATGTGCTTGAAGGAATACAAGACTTAGACTTTGTTAGTGGCTCATGCAAATCACTATCCCGCTGACAGCTTGCTCCATTCCCATGTGACGTGTGCTGTTGTGAGGACCAAAGAGGGGCACTCATGCTCATCCACACGTAATAAAATGTGATGAGTTTTAAGGGATGCGTGCGGAAATATTAGTGGCGGCGTTATTGGATGCCATTGTAACGGTTGAGAGTGGAGTGGGATGACATGGAGTGATTTTGTGTGCAGGGAAGGAATTATTAGTATGAGAGAACTAGTAAGGATGATACTCTACTGGAGCATTATCATGCCGCGTGTGGAGAAGAAATAAATATTATCGTGGGGTCGTCGATTCCGACAATTAGCAACAAGAGGGAATGAGTGTATGCGTGTGCTCTTGTGTGTGTCTGTGCGTTTGTGTGTATGCGTGCGTGTGTGTGTGTGTAGAAAGCATAATTCCATTTTGTGTGATTTTTTTCGTGGACATTCTAGGGAATTTCGGTGATTTTTTCTCCTCTTAAATTCTTCCTGTCGTGCCTCTGCCGTAAAGGTCGTAAATACGCCGCACGGACAGACGTATATATTTGCTATGTACGTTTCGTCGTCGTTAAGCAATTAGCGAGCTTGTGTTGTTGCTGTTCTTCTTGTCTTTCTTCTTCGTCTTCTTCTGCAGCCCTTTCCTGCCACTCCAACTTGAAAAATCATGTATTTTCCCATAAGAGGGGGAAAGCATGGAATCGAAAAAGTGAACCAACCTTTAATTGTTAGATCATTAAATGAAGTTGAGGAATGAAAGAACTAAATGAAAAGGCTTTGAGTGCATTTCCCCATCTTTTCGTCTGTCTTGGGCAAGGCGTGAACAGGGACAGGATCGATGGAAGATATAGAATTGTTTTGAAAAAGTATCTAATGACTCTGCCCGGCAACAAGGGGACAAGCTTCAAGTTTTAATGGAAGCAGTGTTGAGGGAATGAATTAAATTTTTTCCCCTTCCATGTGTGTCTGTGTGTGTGAGGATTATTGTACGCCGTAATTATGGTGCACAAAACCATGCAATAAAATAATGATTTTCTCTTCATTCTCCCTGTCTCAAGTCTCCACTACTACTTCCTATTCCACCCAGGTTAACTTTGCACACACGCATATCTCTTGTCTGATTTATATAACTTGTCAGCAACTTCTTCATCATCACTCTCCACCGACCAACCACCGAGGCTCTGGTGGGCGAGCGTGAGTTAAGAAGAGAAGCTGGTTGAAGCCAAAGTTTTTTTCTCTTCGACGCTGAGTGACAGTTTTGTCGCAATAATAATGAAAGCAAATTCATCTTGCTTTTTCTGTCAATCCTCCGCTCACTTAACCGTGAAATCGGTGACAGGCGCTCTGCGGTAGTAGTTGTTCATGCTGCTTTAACGTGCGGGCGTGCGTTGCGGGATTGATCCGTCTGTAATGATGAGAACCTTCCTATGAAACTCAAGGAGAAAATGCATGCGCGTAGATATTTATTTCGGAGCGAATCAGATGCGAGTCTACTCAATACTACCCTCAATGAGCTGAGCGTTTTCCAAAGCACACGTTGCTAATGGTCCTTTGACTTGGGGCATGAGCATATACGGTTAGATTTAGCCTCATTTATTGTCATCGCTGCCGTAGTGTAGTGAATGCTCCAGCATGTAAAAGGGCAAGGAATGGAGTGACACTCATTTGACATTGTTCTACAAGGAGACTAATGGGCCTGTGAGTAAATTACGCGTACAGAATGGCACTGTATCTCATGGTTCAGATTCAAGCGATATGTTATGGTTAGGGAGATAAATGAGACAAAGATAGCGATCGGTCTCCATTGGGCTCTTTTTTTGGTAAAATTTGACAAGAAGATCAAGAGTTGGAAGATTTATGTAAATTGTTTTGTTTCCAGAGGAAGGACCCTTGAATTTGTGGGCTAAACATTAGTGCAAACTACCACCACTCGCTTGCGTGTGTTTGATTGGATGCACGCAAGTAACTTGGCTGCTATGCACGTGACAAGCTATAATGTTATAGCACTTGTAAAGTCAAGTATTTGTTGACTGGACCTCGATTTCCATTCGTAATGATATCGTAGGCTATTTATTAGCACTGCGTTTAATATACATGCGCGCCGGGGCTTTTTCCTAAATGGCATATCTGTCATGTTCGGGATATTTGCAATGTGGGCTCAATTGTTGTCACGCATTAGCTATTCTGTTTGTGTACAAAGTTGACAGTTTGAGAGACTGACACCTCCACTTGCCCCTGCTGCGGCGTATTGATAGAGCATGAGGAGGGGGATGCTGTTGAGGATTTTTTCTCTCTCCTCCGTTTCGTCTCTCTCGTACACTAACAAGCAATAATGACCCACCATCATGGTGGTTTCTCACAGTATCTCTTTCTCCAACTATTCTTCCTCCACTTGTGGGCAAGTATAGAGAAGAAGTCAACTTACTGATTGATCATTATTTTAAACATGGAAAATTGCTTAAATGACGCCACTTTGAGCCATTGTATGGTGCTGCAGCCCTTCACTATACTTCCATGTTCATGTTGAAGCAGGGAAGAGCAGGTTGTAATTGAATTAATGTCCACATCCATGACGCCGTTAATGAAGAACATGTCGTATATTGACACTGTTATGTCTACTGCTTATGGCTTCCACGTCGTGTCTCTTCACGTGTAACTGCCGCAATGCTATGTCAAAGTAGTAGCTGCAGGAACAGCAACAACAGCATTACCTGAAAAGTAGCAAAGGGATCCGTTTGTGTATGTATTTGAGGGGGTGTGTGTGTGTATTGAAAAAGAACAAGAGTGCGCGGGTCTACGGTGACTTTTTACTGAAGAAGAGGGAATAAAAGTGTATGTGTTTGCTGTTGTTGTTCAAGCTCTTTCAAGTTTGTTGTGAAGTAACAATTTACAGCATGTTTCTCCAATGGTTTTTCAATGAAGGCTGCTACAAGAGCAATGAGATTTATTTTATTTGAAGAAAATTGGGAAATAGACTTGCTCCTCGTCAACACCTGCGTATGTGTGACCAGTAGTGGTGTGTAATGTTACATTCCATTCGTTTCTTGCGTACTACTGGACCTAGATGGACCAGGAGCACATAATCTTCTTGTTCTTTCGCGCTACCATTACAAAGATGAGCCGGATCTAATAGACGTAGCTCATCGTCCTCCTCCTCGTTTCGATTGCACATAAGCCAATTGAATTCTCACTAAATCCTTGATGGCTAGGTATGTTGCTAGTTAGTGTGCAATATGCACACACTACGCCGCACCATATTCACACGACGGATGGATGTTGAGGGGTTGAGATAGTTGTGTGTGGAGCAATTATGCACTCGTTGTAGACGGACATAAAGGCGGTGAGGTGCGATGTGTTGCGTGTTACTTGTAATAATAATCTGTACTTAAGTGAATAGCTGACTGTGAGGTAAGATTGGAATGGTATTTGGATATTACAAGTCTCTCTCTCTCTCTCTGGTTGTGAGTGTGCAGAAGCCTAGTTTTTTTAACTGTTCCTTTATCGGTCTTGCTGCTGCTGCTGTGAGAAACTTTTTTTCATGTTGACGGGATTGGTAGTTTGGCAAGGTAGGAATCCGCTGCTGGATGGACAAGGATGATATGTACCTCTTACTGCATTCCACTCACAGAGCTGACAAGCCGGCAGAGATAGACAGTACACTCAGACTTGTTGTAGTAGTTCAGGTTACTTGATACAGCAGAGGGATTTTACTACGGGAATGAATGCACGAAGAAGCGATAGTTTATCGATACGATTGTGTAAAAGCTGTTCACTCTTAGTGAAGGATAATAATGATAATAGGACGGTGCATTGTTGCTTTTTCGCTTCACATCAGATGCTTTTTCTGCTCTTTTGTGACGACTTTGTCCTCTTCTTGTTGTATATGCATGTGAACAAGGCAGGAGCTCAGGAGGATGATGATGATCATCATCATCATAATAACAATCATATGCATAATACTTGCTCCTCCATTCACACAGCCCATTATACTAGGCGCATGTAAAAGAGCTGCAATTAAGTTAGTCATGTTCTGTTCGCTCCTCATCGACTTCAATTAGCTGTCGCCCATCAAAAATAAAAGAAAGAGCGAGATAGAGGAGTGACTTGTATATGGAAGTTGCATTAAAGCTGAACAGCAAGGAATGAAGCGGAGCAATTGGACGAGGAGTTGTGTGTGTCCTGTGTTCCCAGAATTTGATTGAATCATTATTACTGCAGACACTAGTTTTGCCAATCCAGTGCCATTTATCAAGTACACACATGTATATGTAAAGCGCGTTGCGTGTGGGGTGGTCCATCCACTATAGCCAATCCCTCTGTCAATTTTCCCCATTTATCCTCTCACACAAAAGTAACTCTTTATTCACTTTTCACCTGGTTCAAAAGCCAGTGCCGCCAACATGGCGGCATTAGCATTGGCGGTGCCGTTGAGAGCAGTAAATGATCACAGCTACTATCACTACCACACAAGATCTTTAGTATAGGAGAAAAAAGAGGTGAATTGGATCCATTCTGAGATTCACAGAGATTGAGAGAGAAATAAAGGAAGATCTGCAGCTAACTCTTCCACACGAACAGACAATTGAAGAGCCACGTTATGTAAAAAAAAAAATTTGCGCAGTCACTGTCTTCTACTTTGTTTCATCCATCGTGTCTGTCAGCCATGAAAGCTTGTTCTGTCATCTGGAAATCGGATTGAAATCCACACCACCGTGCGTATTTTTTAATCGATTCAAATAGCAGCAGCACAACACTGTGATTCCTTGCAAGTTCGCATTCAATACCTAATTCCTTCAGATTGTTATACATGGAGGAGGACCATATGCAGGGATTTTTGAGGGTATTGCTGGTAAAAATGAAGTGAATGTGTGAGCCCCTGAATAACCGTTCCGTCTCACATGAACTGCCATCAACAGTGAGGATGGCCACTGAAGCATGAGGGAGACATATGTGCGATCCCGGCTATTGCATCTATAGATTCCTATGGCAATAATAATAGTTCTCTTCTGGACTACACCCACAAGAGAAGAGGTGGTTTCTTTCCTGATTGTGAGCACCCTCGCTTCCCAGTTATTCGATACAGTCTTGAAGATTACTTGGTCTTCTCTTCTTGAAAACATTCGATTCGGGCTTCGAAGGAACATTTAGTCAGAGGTGTTTGTGCCATGGTCCAACAGAGACTCTGCACAGAAAGAGAGAGAGTAACTGGATTTATTCACCATGGAAAAGTCCTTTTGTTCCTCCTCCAAGGAGCATCATAAAGGACAAAGGGAATGGACCGCCCTTCGAAACTCACATGTATTCATTTTACACTTGATCTTTTCTCAGTTTAGGTGCCTTTTTCAGCCAGATAGACCCTTAGAGTAATGTGTGTCAGAAAGAGAAATGGACTTATGCCTAAGGCCAGTTCAAAGACACAAGTTAGGGGCTGGAGTAAGGGACCAAGAAGAAGATACATTCGCTCTTGCCTATGAGTCTCAACATGATAATGCGTATTTCTCTCTCTCCCCCTCCGATGCTCATGTTGTTGTTGTTCAAGCTTGTATGTGCAGGTGAACTAGAACTGAATGCAGTGATTGCATCCAGAAGGCACGGGCCTTCAAGTACCCTAGCACCATATTCAATATGTGTGCTTTACTTAGGCAAACAGGACCTATTTGGACCTGTAACCTACTATCTCTCCTTGAGTACTATGTGATAGTGCTTACATAACATGCCCTTGTCATTGTTCTCAATTTCCACATGAAGACATTGTATGGAGAAGTTTGCTAGGAATATTGGAGCTACTTTGACAGGGTCGACAAAAATCCCTCTATCCCTACTGCTGTAATGAACTACTGGTTGAAAGAAAGTCATATTCCACGTTGAGGCAGATGAATGACAAAGGATAAGAGGAAAAAGTCAAAAGTGCTCCATCATCTTCCTTGTACAGAGACGGTGAGGCAGGACATTTTAGCCATGTGTGTTTTCCATATGGAACGCCATGTCGGATCAGATATGAATATCCTGCTGGACTCGCTCACATTCCTCCACATTTTGCTGGAACTCAAGCAACGGTTTTATGTGTGTGCATCAAGATTTTTCCATCCCACCTGTGGTTTCACTTTCCAACAAGAAGGCAGAGAATTCTTCCTGGTCCCCGCACGCATTTCAAGCATGTGGAGGATGTTGCAATTATGTGATCTTTGTCTCATGAATACTCTCTGCTCACATTCTTGAAGGAATTATAAACACACGCACAACTCATTGTTATTTGCTGTAGCAATGATGATTTTACACGGATTTTAAATGCTTTTTCCATCCTCTGTCTCTCTCTCCCTTGGGTGGTTTCTACATACTTCACGCATGGATTTAATGAGATTTTTAAAACTTCCATTGCTAAGTCCATACGACTTAGCAGAAGCTGCCACAGCATCATGTTTCCTCTGGACTTGACCGTGAAAGGGTTTCCCCAAAAATCTCATCATCCATTCTTGTAGCATTCAGTCAGTATGGACATGAGAGAGAGAGAGAGAGGAAGGAAACGGACCCCAACGGCCTTTTGGTATTTAATCTGAAATTCCTTCTGTGCGATTAAGTTACACGTTTTCTTCTCCCTCTCTGTAATTTCTCGAAAGTATTTTTTCATTAGGGGAATATTAATGGGCAAGTGATGTACTGGTGCTTCGTCTGTGTAGGATCTGAATAGGGGGAGAATGTATGGTGGTCAAAATATGTAATCTATTTTTTTCTCTCCTGTTCCTTTATACGGTAATCTTGTCTGTTCGCTACGTCGGTCAGTACCCGGCAATCAGTCAGCATAGCATGATGGTAATGGACTAAGTAGTCCGCCTCCTTCTGTACGAAAGGAAGGATTTACGTGAAGATAGCTAAACTTCTGCTTCAATGCAACAATGTAAAAATGAATTCCATTTAGACCGTTTTTAAGGAGACGACGACGGGCTGTGTGTGTTTGTGTCGTCTATCTGTAAGTTGTCGACCCTGGTTGTCTCTCTCTCTCTCTGTGACTCGACATGAGTGCCGCATTCGAAAGGCACTCCTCCAACATGACTCTCACGTAGAATACTTTTCTCCACTACTGCAGCCAGCAGCAGGGATGTCCCATGTAGAGCCTATCAAAGAATTTCCAGACAGATATGATATGCGAAGACGTAATGTTTTCACCTTTATGACTTCATAAGTTGAATGTAAGGAATGTGTCGGTGTAGGAAGCTGAGATAGAAGGTTTACCTCATACTTCCCCATGCTCCATTGCTCACAGCTTATCAGAGACACGTCGTTGAAGCCATCAAGATTCCTCCACTCATTATGTCATTTGTATGTTGAAAGTGAAGCCCATCTACGTCAGTCGTAAACTATATGGGAAGTGTGTGTTTGTGTATGTGTGTGTTTGAAGTGAATGCATGCGTGTAGTTAGTTGTAATAATAATTGCTCTCATGGCGGCCGCACCACTCTCAGCTCAAATTCCCTAATAATTTTTCCCTACCCAGCCGGGGCAATAATAAGAACGTATCATGTGCATTATTATTACAGTACATAATAATAGTGGTAAAAACTTGAGTGCTCTTACATTGACGAGGTTAGGAATTTTGCAGTGTTTTAGCTGGTATGTGTTTGTGCGAAATAGAAGGGAGATAATCTAAAAAATTTTACACCCGCACCTAATACGTGCATGTGGGCATGGACAAGAAGATGATGATGAGACATTGCATGCATTTTAGACGACTTGCACACACATAACCGCTGCTGGCTGGTCTGCAGCAATAATAATAACGAAGGCGAAATCAACTTGTTGTATAACTCTTGTTATTTTTCTTTCATAAACTTTTCCCCTTTTTCATAACTTTTTCTCCATCCTTGAAAATTGTCTTTTTATTGGATTTTGAGGACGACCACCAACATGTTGCTCATTTGGTTCTTGTAGTAACACGAGCTGCTGTCTTAAGTGGATTTGTATTTGATTGTAAAATATGCGCGCAACCTTTGTGTGTTTGAAATGGTTAGAGCGTGAATAAATGAGAACACGGAGACATAAATGTGGCAGAGTTGTAGAAAAAGAGGTAGATGGATTATAGCAGACAGCTTGGTTGTCGTCATATTAGCATCAGATTGGATAGCGTTAACATGTGTTTTGACTGAACAAGTGTCTGCGTAATACTCATATGTGTGAATGTGACCATGATGACCTCCCGAAGGCAACTTGCCAGAGGAATGACAGGAGGAACTTCTGCTCAAAGTTGTTGCCACAGGAGCAACAGCAGCAGCTCTTTAACTTTGCATATGGACAATGAACCTGGCATATAGAGAGTAGGAGCGGAGGACTATTTAGGAACAAGTTGTTCATCATGTGAATTAGTTGAGCTCTTTGACGGAGGCATGCAGTGCTAATTGCTGGGCATAAATGTACAGACATTTCAACACTTGCAAATCCTTTGTTCCTGCTCTCTCCGCAGTCTTTGCACTGTGAACGACGCTCAAGCTTCACATTCCCCACCGCTCATGCTTCATCTTCTAATCCTTTCTCCTCCCTTTACCTTAATATTCCGCATATTTTTTTTAACCTTCCCTTGCTCACTCTCCTCTCTTTTGAATTTACTCAAAGACTATCGGAATTCCACGTTCAAAAACACAAGTAAGGGATTGGACTAATGAATTGAAAGCATTTAAAAAATACACTGAGAAGAAAGAGCCTAATGAGTGTACAAGTTAAAATTTATAACTATATTTTCCATGGCTTTTGTTTGCCCACAACATAGTAGAGGCATTAATAATGTTGCCATTATTACTATCATCATCATTATTATTACTACAGGATGAATAGCTTGCTTGCGTTCAAGTTTGAGAGAAAAGGCCACTTTATTGAGCAGTTGGATCTTAAGAGTTCGGGCTGTTCGCTGTGCCACGGATATGCTATGAAGTTGACTTTTATTATTTGCTCATTCATCCACCTTTAAACAACGATTGCTTGTGTCTAAGATGTGTGCGAAGACAAAAGGAAGGATTGGTGGAGAATTATGAGATTTGGACGATGACGATGAGATGCTTGTATAAGACACATTGGATTCATTCAATTGCGTATTCATAAGGGGAAACTAATGGGAGAGATTTTCCAGATAGCGTAATATGAAAGGTAATAGCTTAAATATTAGTAAACATACTAGAAAGAGGGAACACAAGAGTTCAATCTCAGTCTTGCACATGACTTCAACTTGATTTTCTTCTGGCTATTCTGACCCCTATGGCTGTGAGAGCGCCATGGGATATGAAGAACCGTCCAAGAGCATTCACGTCTGCAAACACACATTCATGCTATCATGATCGTCTGGACCTAAAATCTCCAACTTGTAATGTAATAAGATAGCGTGATACTTACTTCATGTTTGCAGACATTGCTAACTAGTGTGCATTTCATATGCTGATGGTGATGACGATGGAAAGGGAGAAAAAACAGCTTTTCATAGGCTTGATTCAGTCACATATCACTCGTTAAATAAAGCTGTTTGTCGCTGGACCTGCTCTTCAAGTCGGAGCAATTGAAGAGAGCAAAGGGTGCTGAGGAGGATAGCAAAAGAAGTGATCATTTTCCATTTTCCAACAGACAAAGAATTGAGAGAATAATAAACATGAAAAAATCAGTTCGTCCGGTCCACCTTAAGGCAACGTGAAGAAAAATGTGTATCTAATGATAAAGAGCAGACTAATTTGTTGTTGGGATTCGTTCTTTAGAATCTCAATTAGTTGCCGATTAGTCAAGAGTTGTGTGTAGGTGAGGGAGACACCAGGGTTCCACTCCTCCTCAAATGACCATTTTACTCATTCCTTGCGAATAAAGCATCATTTAACATTCATCATCAATCATATCAGAGTGAAATAAATACGACTTTGTATGTATGCCATGTGGCTCCCACATCGGAATGCACAAACGGGCGGTAATGGTCATGAGGTTGGCCTTTCATTTCATACCGGAGGATTGCCCATATTATAGCAACATTTTCTTTGCAACAGTGACGACAGCCATGGGCCTTGTATTTCTCTAGGCTTGTGTACATAATGAAACGGAAAGGTTAAAGAGTCAGTTGCTTAATGAAGTTCGTCTTAATTTCTGCGGACATTGAGGTTGAGCTGCTGCCGTCTTTACACGTTTAACTGAAGATTTGAAACATTGGAACCCTACAGGGGCTGTTAATTTATGTGCCAATGACTACGAATCATAATAATTCTCTTGCTCCCACTGTCTTTGAAGATTATGCATTGGCGTGTGTAATTTGTGTGTGTATGTGTGGAGTTAATGCACACAGATGGAGGAAAATTAAGAGGAATTTTTCCAGTTTTTTCTCCTTCACACTTCTCCTGCACTTTAAACACACGATCAAAAGGTAAATACAAAATTATGATAATTGTAGATACTTTATGATCAATGAATTACACATATATGCACGTAGCTCTCTTATCAGACACTCTGACCCATCAAGGCAGATCTATACGAGCACCTTGTTGGCAGCTTTGTGAAGGAGCTGAAGCTCATGATGATGATGGAGCTCAAGGGAAATTTATTTACCGCTTCACATGAAGAATACGGGCTCCGCTACGCTTCTTCTTCCTCTTCTCCTTCCTCTTCTTCTTCGCAATAATCATTACCACAAGCTCTGCTTGAGCTCCTTCATTAAGCATACTGTATCATAGTAAATCCTCATCAATATTCTAATCATCTTCGCAACCCGTAACGTCCACATAGAAGAGGAGCAACTTGCTGATTTTCCACTCACGTGCATTCCACAACTCTCAGCCTCTCTGTG
This sequence comes from Deuterosminthurus bicinctus, assembly GCA_034698825.1. Classification (NCBI taxonomy): domain Eukaryota; kingdom Metazoa; phylum Arthropoda; class Collembola; order Symphypleona; family Bourletiellidae; genus Deuterosminthurus; species Deuterosminthurus bicinctus. The sequence continues at coordinate 43,826 of JAQIWI010000058.1, forward strand.
GTGCTTGAACCCATCATGTGTATGTTCACATACTACGCATAGTTTTTGAGTGTGTGTCAAGTTTAGGCATTATTACGGTTCCTCCACTACATGCGTAGTAGTCTTCTTGATTAATATGGCGTAATAATTGATGAGAAATAGCAGAGAATGCGAATGTGTGGCATGATGCTGTCTCTTCCACAATTCACTTGGAGCAACGCATGCATAACATATGGAGGCGACTTGTGAGTAATGCTTCGTGTGTGTGTTTGTGAGCGTTTGTGTGTTAGTGCGTGTCCAGTCAGTCAAGACATTAAAAGAGACTTCTTTATGCTTTTCAACCAAAGTTTGGAAGCACGAAATCAACCCACACACGTTTACGCTCTTAGAAAACAGCATCTACTTTCTCGTAACGTAGGCCTGAACACTCATAAACTCAAATGCTCTTGTTCTGACATTAAGTTCTCTCTCGGTCTCTGACAAGAACACTCTCTGATACTGGCATGGAGTTTGCCTTCTAAAATTTGAAAATCGCGAATGTCGCAAAAGTTAATGTTTCCATCGAATCCAGATGTTATCCTGTTTTGATCTTTGTGAAAGCTTCCACGAAAGGGATTCCAATGGATAATTTAACGAATGCAATGAGTCACCGAAACGAAAATATATTACAAATATGAGAATGACAAAATTTTAACCATCATTTAACACTACCCATAGTATAAATATACCCCTTTTGCTAAGAAAAACATATTTTGATGTCCATACAGCGTCGTCATCAAAGGAACATGGGTGTTGAATGCAGGAAAACTTTTACAATTTAGTAAGGACTAAGTTGTCATGTCACAATGGATGGAACTTGTCAGTCTTTGTGATTCGGAGGAAAATGATAATAAATGCAAATATTCCATGCATGTTGGTTATACATGTTGGATAAGGTGAAAAGCATGCACTTAGTGCAAATATTATTGCACTCATCTGTCTCAATGGGATTCGTAGAATGGACGGAGGAGTGGGGTAAAAAAGCCCGAGCAAAACCTCGAGGAATTTCAACCAGCGTCTTTCTTCTGACTCTATGGTACTTGATGTCAGGTATTATTGAAGACTGATGGGATTCACCAGAGATTCTCCTGCGTGAATATGTGTAGGCCTTTAAGTATGAATACAGAGAAGATGGTTGGCATACGTGGCGGATAGGAGAGTAAAAAGAAAGAGAAATATATATTTTACGAGGACAATAGGATTTTAGTCATGTTTAGAAGGGTTCACGTAATGTGTGTGTGTGTCTACGTACGTGCAGAGTACACACGGAACTGATTAAGTAACCAGTCGCTTGATAAAAATTCTTCTTCTTCTTTTGCAGTAAAACAAAATAAATTACCCCACAGAGCTTTTGTGAATAGAAACATTTTTTTTATATATTTTCACCGTGCTTGCTTGTTCTGCCCATTTGGAAGGAACAAGGAGAGGTGATCAGAGGCGGAGTAGAAAAAACCCTTTTGTACATGTTCTACTTATTTTAAACGATTTATGCAGCTACTCTGAGGTTATGGCTCTTTTTTTCCAAACACGCTGGACCGCTCATTTCGTCTTCTTGACGCTCATATGGCTTTTTCGTCCACAATGCATATTCCAACATGTTACGCCATTCTTTAGTAATTGGAGAAAGCAATATTAGGACTGAGACGCGGTGAAAAACCTTGTTGTTTATGTGTGTGTGTTTGGAGTTTTCATACCAAGACAATACTGATCCGCGTGTACATCCATCTACCACCTGCGCCTTCAGTTGTCTCTCGGTATATCTTTTTCCACGGTGCCGCAACAATCCGTCTCCCTTGATTAAAATCATACTCTCCGTATCGGCGTGGTGCAATCATGCTAAGCTAAATTAATTCCAGCATGATGTATGCTTTACAACAGTCGAACAGACGCTTAAAAAGCTGGCCGATGAGGCTGTTGGACCATGTGGGAGCAAGTCAAAATATTCGAAAAACTTGCTGTTTGGTTTGCAGTGTGAAAAAACGTGAGGATATTTTGCTTGTTGAAAAATCTCCCTTCATCACTTAAAGCGAATACGCTTGTGAGCAAGAGGATATTGTCTGTATGCTGTCAATTAATTTAGCAGTAATACAAGTTATTGCGTGGGCATCTTCACTCAACGTATTTAAAGGGCCGGTGGTTTGTGTGCGTATGGACAGGTTGAAAGATTATCAAGAAATTAGCATGTATGCTTTTGATAATGGCACCCATAGCAAAAGGGGAAATCGCCTGGTAATTTGCTCACTAATAGGTTTACTCATCGTGTTCATTGTTTCCACAGACACACAAGCACACACGCACGCATCATGTGGTTTACCTCCATGCACGCATAGAGTTATCTCCGTTATTAGTTAAAAAATAGTAATAGCCCCATGCATTGTCTCCATGCAGAGAGGAATGAAGATCATGTCAGGCTTCAATTCCCGCCAGACCCTTCGCCTGTTGAAGCGGTAGACATTGTGTCGGAACTGAAAGAGGCTATGAGTAGGCACGGATTTAGCTAGTATTGTGCAAGGATATTATAAATGTCCGTTCGCACATAGCCGGCCGGCCGTAGCCTTCAGAGAGTTGGAATAAATGCTATCCATCGGATAATATATACGACTTTATGATCCACCGCTTGGCTCTAATGGAATGGCAATTGACCAGCAAATTGACAGCCATCAGAATTAGATAGACAGGCGATGGGGATGGAACGAGATGGAGAGCAGTGAGGAGGGAGGAGGATGGGCAGTGAAGGGGAGAAGATATGTGCCAGAGATGGAACAAGATAGATGCAAATGAAAGGCAAAATAATTTCAGTTTATAATTTGTACACACGTAGCAACAGGTTGCCCTTATGCTTGTTGTTGCAATCTTTCCACATCATCTGCATGTCCTCCCTCATCCTGAATCTCTCTCTCTGGCCTCATCAATTAACTTGTGATGATGAGACGGAGATTTTTGCATTTGGAACTTCAATTGTTAATAATAATGTTGGCAATAATAGTCATCAAGAAATCCCATGAGTTTGGAAGGGCTGTGATGCAGCGAGTCGGAAGATTTAAATAATATGCGCAATCTCCTCCTTGCTCTTCTTCTAGGGCCAAGTGGTCCTGAGAATTGATATACATGAGTCATAGTGGTAGCTTCTCTGGCGTATATTACAAGGGTAGCTGACCATAATCAAAGATTCAAGCGAATTACTATGTTTGCGCCATAACAATGAGTTGTGGTATGCAGACTGCGAGTTGATGATAAATCTACACCTTTTTCACGTGTAAAACTCGCATGTAGTATAGTGAATTTATGTAAGGTACGTACCATGGTGATGCTGTTGCTGATGATGGAAGAGCCAAGGGCCGGTGTGTGTGCGTCTATGCAGTCGGGGCAATGCACGTGGCGTGCACAATCTATAAAGAATCTTGATCAAAGAAAAACTTCGATCAGGAATGCCGTCGTCGTCGTGCTGCTCTTCTTTAGGCTCGACTCCGCGGACTTGACTTGTGTACATCATTCGCTCACTGAGTAAATTACATTTTTCTCTCTCTCTCTGCCCCTCTTGTTCAACTCGCCTCAATTTTTGCTCGAGCTTCACTTAATAGTTTTTTTCGCTACTCCAACATCCCCTCCTTCATTTACTGTCATACCTGTTACTGTCCAATATGATATGCGAAATAATAAGATCGATTCATCCCGATCATATGCTGGCTGGGGAGGGCTGGGAGGGGTAAAAATGTTTCCACTTTGGAATTTGTGCAAGTGTTCATGTTTCCATGTGTATACTAAGGATGGCAAGAGGTTTGCTGTTTGAATAACATGAATAATTGTAGCTTACACCTGTTAGACCAGGAGCACTGGTAGAACAACAAGAGGTTATCATGTAGTAGTATGAAGATGACGAGTGAATATGTGAGGCATATCATCTTTTAGGGGAAAATATTTTCCCACCATATCACCTCATGCTGTTTTTGAGATGTGAGCTTGTTTGTGCGGATGATTCCAGTGCCGTGGTGTGAGACGTCACCTTTGGACAGTAACAGAGAAGAGACCACCTTCATTACTGACAGGTTGGAGAACATAGTGGTCACCTTAAAACACAAATATCCATGGATGACAGGTCAACATGAGCGACGACCGGATTTGGATTGATGATGGAGCAGTTTTATAGGCAGGGAGGGAAGATTTAAAAAGTTGCAGTCCTAATTTTTTACCCCCGTGTAACATACAATAATAATTATTACTTGTCAGTGGCTCACATTCCGAACGAGCCATGCAGGTGTGAAGGGAATAGCAAGTGAGATGACAAGTGGACTTGCACTACGACTACGACCACTACCATCAGTTATCCCGGTATGTTTGCTTCTCATGCGCCGCTGTCTTATGAAAAATCCAATTCCTTGTATACAAATGCACGGCATATGTGTACGTCTACAGTCTATACTCTTTGATCGTATCCCATTTTTAAAAATCGGCTAATCGTGAGATATATTTTCAATGCAAGTGTGTGTCTGTGAGACGCATGCCTCCGGACAAGAGAATGTTTTGTTGGGTAAACGTGAGAATCTCCAGCCCTCTTTAATCATACATGCTCACAGCTGACTAATAAAATTCACGCTAGTCCAACCAAGCAAATAGCTCTGTGTCTCGATGTTTAAACATATTCAGCCCTGTCCTTGTAAATAACTTGTTCAAATAATGTCGAGATTGTGGAATCTATAACTGTACAAGGAGAAATAGGGTGTGTGCATGTGCTCAGCTCCGTCAGTCTCACATGCATGTGTGCGTTCTCATCCAACGTTTGCACTAGCGGAACCCAGATTGAGAAGAAAAATCTTTCTATCAATTACAAATTACAGCACGAAAACGTGTGAACGTAAATTTATTAAACATATCGGCAAATTCTTCCTTTGTGCACGGCTCAATTCAAGGTCCTGGGTTGATGCAGAAAACTGCAAGTGAGTTGTGTGAGTCTGTTTGGTGGTGCGGTACCCTGGAGGAAGAGGAGCAATAATGTTGCTGGGCTTATGGCTAGCACGCAATAATTATTTCATCCCAGTCCTTTGCTTTGCCACATCAGCTCTCAGTTCTTTCCAGCTTAAGTCAACCAGTGTACATAAATAATGTTTTATGGGCTTTTAAACACCCAAGAATGCTTGTAGAGGGAGATAGAGAGGAGAGAGAGAGGTGAATTTTGGCTGGGAGAAAAATACACACTAATGCGTCCAATGGGTCGGTCTCTTCGTCGCCTATCTCCAGTCTTAAGTTACGTAACTGCCACAGCCAGTATGGCACACATAGGGGATTCAATTGTGAAGGGAAACTTTGTGAGTTGACGCCTACCTAATCATTTGCACATTCATACATTTGCTGCATGTTAAAGCGTACAGATGAGCTGCTACAGTTGCAGGATTCTCTTTGACAAGAACGAGCGAACGATCGAGCGCCCACGTAAAAATAACACACTTCCGTATTTTGCATGTGAATCAGTTCACTAAATAAATGCAAGACAAGGTCAAAGAGGAATACCAGTCCTAATCAGGGATTTAGTTTCAGTTTCAATGTACTCGAAACATCCACCCAATTTTTGGCAACTGCTCCTCGCAGTTTCACATTGCCGTCCGTAAATGAAAATCTTAATGGCTCTTTATTCTCACTTATTATACGATGCTCTAAATTCAGAGAAATTATTGAAGTGAAAAGGTGGTGCAATCTGAATGTGTTCACTTCCTCTTCTTCCTCCCCCTCACATCCCTATACGGCCCATATGATTGTAATTATAATGTCTTCTAGTAATAACCCATTGCATGCACCCTATGTACACAGCCATTTCCCCCTATACGTGGTCATTAATGAAATTAAATGGCCAGGGTGGGAACAAAGAGCCAAGATCTCACTTTGGTTGCTAATGACGACCAAGACGAGGAGCACTGGTTTCAATCTGCTCACATGCACAGTCGATCTATCCCTTTGTACACACACTTACAGAGTTCAGTTTTCCCATTGTGCACGCGTTGAAGAACTCGACGTATAAATGGGGCCCTGAACTACAGGGAAGAAGAACAGTTTGTTTGTATTTGTGTGTGCATTGTTAAATCCATGCATTACGGAGATGATTACCATAGGGAATGTTAATTTTAGACCATTGGCTCATTACATCATGGATAAATTTGCGACAGTGAGAGAATGACTGTTACTGTCAGGAGGGACGAAGGCTAAAGGGCCTGTTTATACTACGACATACACCTGTGGAAAGAAGCTCAATAAATAGAACCTCATGGGGGCATTAATGAGGGAAATAGGATTGTGAATAATTGCAAATGTTAATTAAATAATAGACACTGACTGAGACAAGCACACATAAATTTTTTTACATGAGCAAACAAGTTCTTCTGGACATGGTTTTTGCGTCAATATCTATGAAGAAGTGGGATTTGTGTATTACTTTATAATGCGCAGTCATATAGGGCCTCCTCAGCTCGTGTGTTGTGTACGCTCTGGTTATTATTTCTGACTGTTAGCCCAAATTATTGTGTGTAAGAATGAGAGGGCTACTATACAACTACTACGGCGGAGTGAGAGCGAGAGGACGTGAAGAAGTTTGTAAGGGAAGGCATGGACATAAAATTGGAATAATGAACATGGTAACATTTTTTCTGAGTCCCCCCTCTTCGCCAGGCTGCATCCATGTGCGTGTGTACCTTTGTAAAGGGAACAGGTAGTGAAGCTCCTCTGGAATGATCATCTCCTGCTCAACTTGTCTTGCAGTAATACTATATGTGAGCGCGGCTCCACATGGAATCTTCTGCCCTTCTCTTGCTCCGTGTACACCTCTGAGATGGTTACCTTCATCTTAGTCTTCAGGGAACAGAATGGAGGGACACAAACAAAAGCCTAGTGCATATGAAAATGATAGCTTTTCCTGCAAAATGCTATAGGGAGTCCATATAGCTGGTATCAGTCCACTGGGGAATATTATCCTTGCGAGCAGGTAGATCGTCTTGGGCTATGTACGTCCATATGAAAAGCTAAGGAGTGAGTGTGTGAGAGAGAGAGAGAGAGACTCTTCTTGACGACCTCGGCAGTGCTTATATGAACAGCCTGCGGCAGTGGAATTCCTTTGCTTTAGAGCCCACGGTGATTAATAACGACCAAGAGGGCTGCATATATATATACTTTACCTGTTATGCCTACTCCAAACTCTCCCTGCCACCTTATAAGAATATATACACCTTTCTCTGTTGTTGTTGTTCCTCTGCCTGCTCCTGCTACTACTTACTTTACTACCTCTCTGGTTGTTGTGTTACCTGTGCAAGCCCCATGCACACATACACAACATTTTACGAGATCCAGTCCTCAGTATCCAGCGTCAAGTGCTCACGTTACAAGCTCTCCTCTCACGGCGCATCAAAAAATCCTTGTACACATCTCTCTCTCTCTCTACGTCTAGTCCGTGTTAAAAATCAACATTGATTGTGTTTGTGTACCACTTTGTGTTGTCCCGAGATTTGAGCTAGAATACACTAGAAAGCTTTGGCTTTGCACAGTGAAATTTGAAGGAAATAAGCGGCCATGGTAGCGAGTCCCGTTGGATTTTGGACTGGACAGTTGGGATCCAGTGTGTATTTCGGTCATGGCCAGCAAAGTTGAAATTGATCAGAGTAGTAGCGGGGCTCCGCTTTACCATCATCACTCTGTTCGGGAGCATTGGATTCAGCTCAGTTTTCACATGTGGAAAACTTACTATGACATGCTTTCTGTGCGGCAGCAACAAGTGGTTGAGTGAAATTAAAGAGGCGAAAGAGTGAGGCGGGTACTGCGTTTGCCTTAATGACAAACGGGATTAAGAAAACATAAACGTTTAATAATAATCTTTCCCTTAAAGCCCTGAATTGTTGTCTAAATGCGTGGTTACGTCGTATGAGAAGCGTATATGTGTGCCGCTTGAAGGCATCTGTAGGTTTGATAAGCCAAAGTCACCAGTTGTTGTTGTTGTTGTGAGTACTACATACAGGGAGAGAAACGGAAGTGCGGGATCCTCATTGTGCAATGTTATAACCCCTTTTGCCACAGGATTGCTCAAGTTGAAATTTGCAATTCTCCCTGCGGACCGTCACATGAGAAAAGAAGAGGAGGGAAATTATTTACGGAGAGAGAATATTCCACCATTAAATTTCCGGTTAACTGTGTAATGTCCAAGTACGTCGGGCATTCTGAGGAGGAGAAGACGGAACGAGGAGGCTGTGGAACTCATAAAAGCTCCTCTTGTTCACGTCTGTGAAAATTACCTTTTGGTGCTTTAAACCGTCGTCTTTCAAAGGAGCACAAGTTGCAGTGGGAGTCGTAAACGGACAGACCCATGAGCAAGAAAGAGGCAGATTGGAAAAATGTGACATGGAACAGAAGAGGGATAACTAATGACAAAGCCGATGGTTTTGTGGTTGATGGGAAGACGAAGGAGAAGAAGACGAAATGAAGGATTTGGTTATTTGAACTAACATGGGAGAAGGATGGAAAGGACCCACGTAACCCAATGATTACCTTCTAGTATCAAATTATCATCAGCCATGATCTTCTTCATTATTGACAACACTGCTCTTTTTTACCTCAAGAAATCAGACACTTTGATGATGAAGAACTAGAAGAAGAGACACGGATATATTGTGGCCTTGTCGGCAACCGCTGTTCATCTTCTTGTTCCTGTTGTTGTTGTTGTTAATCAAAGACTTTTTTTGTCCACTCGCTCCACATTCCATGTTCTGTCCAGCTAGACAAAAAAAGTTTGACTGCAGCAATCCCACAAACAAGCTGGACTATACCTGGTTCTTCCACAGATTAAATCCACATGCTGTTTTTATGGACGACGCGAATAAGACATAAAAACAATTTATTTTCTCTTCCAGTATAACACCTCAAATTTGTGTGGTTACTAGGCAGTTTGACCCTGAAGTCAAACCGTTTGTTGTGACTATTAAACTTGCCGTTGTTGTTTCAATCCTTTTTGGTGACACGCAGAAAGACGTGAGAATTGAGAGTGTTGAATTCCGTAAAAGTACTGTCGCAGTGATGTGATGATAATGTTGTTTGGATAGTATGTCCAGTCAAAGAATTTGTACTTCAAATCATCATTATCAACTGTGTCCCAACATCCCCTCAAGTTTTCCATGGGATTCTCCAGAATTTTATGTGTCATTAACGTTCTAAATTGAGCCCTATTGTATGGTTGCTGCTATTTAGCTCGGAAAGTGGCAGAGTACATATAGACGGATCGTTCCCAGCAAATGCGTGTATAATTTGTACACACTCTTTGGTGCTTGTTTAGAAGTGTGTAAGTGTATAGATGTGTGTGTTTTTGAAGAGTCCAGGAGAGATAAGTTGTTGAGTGCAATATAGGTTTTCCCTTGGTTGGTATAATGTGAAGATTTGAATGCATCAAGAATCAACCAGTTGGAATGGAAGAACAAGACAATAGAAGAAGACGGGAATCATCTTGTTCTTGTGTATCTCATCTTGTGCTCATATTATTATAATGAAAATACATACATCTTTACCCAAATAGCCGTGGAATTTTGCTCGCATATAAATAGTGTTATTGATCTCTTGAACCCTGGAGTCAAGTGAAGGACCATTGTTGCTCGGACAACCTCCTTCCCTCATACATACGGAGACGTAACGTGAAGACAGGATTAACTAAAGAAGGACGACGGGAGGTATAGGATCGTGGTGGAGGAACAGCAGCACATTATCACTTGCTGAAGCCAAGAGAGCGAGAGACAGGAAATAAATACAATGCTAATTAGATGTTCGCACAGCAGCCGTCTTAATTAGTCACTGGATTTTTCCTCCGGGAGAAGAAGAATCTTTTTACCATGTACAAAGACGAGTCAGTCAGGATGGGAGGAGGAAAAATAAGACGAAGAAGAAGAACAAGTGGAGAAGTGCAAAGGACGACAAGGATGCGGATGGAGGAAGGGACAGCAGCAAGTGATATGAAGTTCAAGTGGCTCTGTTCATTCTTCTTCCTCTGTCTACTCACATGTACCTCCTCACTCACCGTTTCGGCGAGCTCATCAACGGCCCTTGCTAAACCCAGAATACCACCGGAAGTGTTCCGTGGAAAAAGTGAGTACCCACCTTTGAGTTGTACAAAACGGGCTGCACATGTCTGCCAAACAGGATATTCTTTCGTATTTTCTCACACTACTTACCCACACAGTCCACATGTGTCTGTAGATCAACAAGTGTCCACCTGTCCAACAAGTGGCCAAATGCTTAGCTTATGGATGGCATGAGAGAGTGTATTTGTCTGTGTATTAAGCTAAAGAACCAGACCACGTGTTGAGACTAAAAATATGTACATGCTCCTACCTATACTGACCAGTCTGCATAAATACTTTGAAACTTAATTAAGGAGACAGCCAGGCATCTTCATCACCTTCTGCTGACCTCGTTGCATAAAAATGTAGAATATTTCCTAGATTCCTATTAGCTCAAAGGTTTTCCGAAGCCGTTGTCATGGTCAGTCGAAGAGTGCATATCCATATTCTTCTGTGGACGAGACGAACGAATGATGAGAGTATCTTTGTTCAAGTCCATTTCCATTTGAATATTTTCCCCTCAATGTTTTCACAACCAGAAGCCCTCTCATTCATACATTTTTCATTATTACACATCCAGTTTCTCATACACACTTCCCTCTTTTTATTATCGTAACAGGAGAAGGTGGAATGATTGTAGGAAGCCGTTCAGACAATGTGTCGAGGCTGATCTTCGTGTGGGTAGTAACATCACTTCCAGCTATATTTGGCCAGCATGTGGGATTGCTGCATTGCCCAAAGGACCAGGAGCAAGAACAGCAGCAGCAAGTTTACCGGTGGTTGCTGTACATAAGGCTCCTGTGTTTTCTAGCACTTCCACTCGCTCATATGTAGGATGCATGTGTTCCATGATAGTCAGTCAACACTGACAAGCTCTCTCTCTCTCTCTCACACACACACATAGTACACACTCACACGCAGACAAGAAACATTCACATCGGAAGTTGCCGTCTCACATTTCTCCTCTGAAGGCCCTCATAGAAAAGAGCAGTTACACGAGCATGTTAAACGGCAGACCATTTTCATTAATAATCTCCGCCAGCACATTTAGGTGCGTGAACGTGATCCTGCTTGTGTGTGTACATAGCAGTAGTTTGGCGGTCAGTCCAGTTGCGGCTCGTATCAAAAGAAACTTATGATGGCATGGAAAGTTTCTCTGTGAAAATTCACATTCTGCCTGCCATGTTTAGCTTAAAAAATTCCGCAGACAAACACATAAAGTTCATTCTTGTTGACCGTCCTAATTCATTAAATATTCTGCGTGCATGTTTGTGCGTAGTTGGATTTAAATCATGCTGTAATTACAATTCTGCGTAAAGTATCCCTCTCAGGTCTCTGGCCTACAGCTTTCTTTGAGACATTTCCATTCATAGAATCTGTTTTGTGGTGTGGAGGGAAGGGGTGAAGAAAAAAATGAGCAAGGAGGGAATGTAATATGAACGACAAGAAGGAGGAGGAGGCGGTGTAAAAAATAATAATTACATCCGCTCTGAGAACATGGCCATTTGTTAGGAAATATTCAAAGCGGGAGGAGGGGGATGATTGGTTGCTTTTCATAATTTGTCAAAATGCAAAAATTCCTCCAAACAATCACACATACTCACGCATTCTTCAAACGTGCTGAGAGATGAACTCTCTCTCTCTCTCTGTATCTCTTTGCTGTTCCTTGTACCACTCAAAAGCATTTAATTATAGAGGTGAGGTGTATACATGTATGTGTATGTATTTAAAAGCCTATAAATGCTGTCTTCTTCGACTTCATCCTTGAATGACAGGGCGGAGAGTGACATGAAAAATCTCGTGCTTATTGCCTACTACACGGCGGTATTCTATGTGATTTCCCGGCCTGCTTATTCTTATCATAAATGCTGACATGTTCGACAAGCCTCGTTCTCAAAATACACCACCATTGGATCTCCGTAATGTAAAGTCATATCCTCCTCAAGATTTACCAAATGTAGGACTAGTTTGTTTTCATTTGTGTGTGAGCTATTTTTTGTGGATCTTCCCCACTTAAAATATAATTCTGTGAGTTTGGTGATGCGGAATGTCGGTTTGTAGTCGTGCTTTGACTGCTGCGACTGTAGTATGACAGTTGTGACTGTGGGCTTATCTGCGTGGAATAATTTAATGTGTGTGGAATGTGGGAGGAAATGGTGGGGAAAGATGGAGGAGATGAAAGACATGGAAAAACGGAAATTAAACTTGTCAGGAGTGGAGACAGGAAGGAATTAAGGGTTGAGGAATCTTGACGAGTTTCCCTTTTGCAGTTCCAATCATATGTGGAAACTTTACGGAGGCATTTCCATTAGTGTCCTACGTCAGCATACTCATGCAAAGGATGTTGATCCTGCGTGTCCATAAACTGTAAATCGGACCCAAGTTCTATCAGAATCTTCTTCGTCTTGATGTCTTGATTAATCGAAAGGAACAGTTGTTTTTGCTGCCGTCTTTTTGATCACATCTGCCTGTATACCGTTGAAAATGTGTGCGCTTTTGTGTGATTCCTATTTCCTTGAGGAAGAGACACACAAGAGTGATGGGAGTTGCAAGTGTGTGTGCATTTTCCAGCGTGTTCTTGGGGAAGTGAAGGATTTTCCCACCGTGCTTAAACCAAGGCAGCTGCTTTTTGAGCACTATGCCTGCATGCACGGATGTAGTGGCTTCAGGAACACATGGGCTTGTTTGAATGAATGGGTATGAATGAATGAGGCCCTGTTTGGCAAAAGAAGGATTGAAAACAGAATCTTTTTGAATGCGAATGAGCAACCAAAAGAAAGAAGAGAGACTCATGAGAAAATTATTGAGATTGGGAAGAGATGAACATTTTTTTGGTTTTCTTTTGGGAAGGAGAGTGAGAGAATTTTCCACTTCCTCCATACACAGTAGTAATTTTTCCTTGATGAGCTTGCAGAATCTTGTAGGTACACCGACGACGGCTTTAAAAACAACAACTTTTGATGTGCAGTCATAAAAAAGAAGATAGAGAGTGAGAGAGAAACGTGGAAAAGACCAAATAGGACAATGAGGCTAAGGTTTGTTTCTTCCAGTATATTTTAACCATTTTATGTGTCCATTTGTGTCCTTTATGGTGTCACTGGCTGACGAGAATAATGACTTCTGTGTAAATACACAAGGAATCAAAGGCTTGTTTCAGTCTGTGGTGTGTGTCTGTGCACATTTGTCATTGTTTTGACGAGAACAAGGGAGTTAAGTGAAATGATGTGGAGGAGAAAATGGTCATGAGCTTTGTGAGTAAAAGTTATATGAGGGTAATTAGCACGGAGGAAGTTGGCAAGTTGGAATAAATTTCCACCGCTTGTGATAACTTTGCGTGCGCCATGTTGGGCGTTGAGTAGCCAGGAGGGGGGATGCGTAAGGACCATAGTAAAAATCAGCAAAGGCAGTTAGCCCTGTAAAGGAATGGGCTCATAAATTGAACAAGGGGAATATATAACGTCGTCGTCATCATTCCCGTCGCCAGAGGAGAGGGAAAAATGATCTTTCTATAGCGGACAACAGGGCGCACGTGTCGAAAATAATTGAAGGGAAACGTTGTTTGAATATAAAAAAAACAATCCCTCTATCTCACAGTTCTCACGGTATGGCGTATGGCCTCATCCTGCTCCTGTGTGCATGCGGCTGTGAGCACTTCTTTACTTGTCCAAATTGTCTGAAATTTTTCGGCTTGTTTCACTTTCCAACGCAGCTACATTGATTTACGTTCAAATATCAAACGTCCCTTCTGGTATGCGAGCGTCCATACGAAGCAAAATCCAATGCTACTCCCTCACAAATATCTAACAGTCTTGATCGGTGATGTGTATCTTGAGGCTTTGCATGGTAGTTCATCATTATCTAAAATGGAGCAACGAAGAATTTCCCTATGGAGGCACTCGAGCACACATTACTTAACTCCCTCACTCGACATGAGAAAAATGTGTGTAGGCAGAAGTCGAAGAAGAAGAAGAAGAGATTGATTGTATGTCCATGGATTTCTCTCATACCTTCACCATTCAACAACACACATACGCACCCTCTTTTAATGTACAGATCCCTGAAAGGTAGTCATTTTATTAGCCGTCTGCATCATCACAGAATGATGATGATATGGCAAGAGTAAACACTTGACACATACTACTGCTAACGTGGCCTAAAAATCCACCTCCATATCCCTCCTGTATGCTCTCATCAGCGGTGGTTCTTCACGATCCCTTGTACTCGTGCTGAGAAAGCTATTTTATTAAACTCATCTCAACAAAACACCCAAGCCTGGAGCACCCTTTGACCCGTGCGTGTAGATTTTGTGAGCGAGTGAGTGTCTGTACTCAACGAGCATTACATATTGTCATCAAGTATGTCAAGAGATTTGAGTAATAATAACAACAAGACGCCAGCCAAGCAACACCCTCACGCGCCCATCTCAACAACAAAACTCACTTTGCTTTCCCTCGTGTCATTATTCTAAATGGGGACTGAGGAAAAAAATCAGAGTACATTTGTTGAGGCTGGAGCGATGTGGAGGGAGTGATGATGATAAAAAAAATTGTAATAGTCTCCATGATAGGCCATCAGTTTGTTCATCTAATCATGACAATGCTGATGTTGTGGTATGATGGTTATTGGTGGTTAGTGGATTGGAGGCTCTTCAGATTTGGCCCTCCAAGTCATTGCATTAGATTCAGAGGGTTGATAGAACCCATTCAGACCATTTAGGAGTGTGAAATCCGGGCAGAATCAATCCTCCCTCGTCCATATAGTTGCTCCATTCTAAATGACTATCATTAACAGGTAACCACCGTCTCGTGAGTTTTGTCTCGTGTCGTGTCCCATTGAATACACATAATTTAGGAATAATAGTGTCATCTTAAGTAGGGACCGTCTATAGGAGTGAACTGGGAGGAGGGATTTGATGGGCTATTGTAGAAATGAATTCTGGAATTAATATTACGATGGTCAATAAGCGAGGAAATTAGAAAAAAAACGTTTATTCAAATAGGCAATGGATGTACGTTTATGGTCAAATTTGGTACTCACCTTGTGATTCAAGGGAAGTGTTTGTTGGGAAAATGGTGCTAAGTGAAGACGATGCTTTTATCCACCCCTTGCATGTACAAGCCTAAAGTTTTCGGGCTTCATTCCCACCTTTTTCCTTGAGTATGACTTACGCAGAAGAAGACGAGGATTTTGAGTGCTGTGAGATCTGCCGTTGCTTTAGGTATCCTTCTTTCGCATCATCATTAAAATATTTCCCTCCCTGTTTTACCGACTGTAGAGCCGAAGGCCAAACCCATGAAATCAGAGTGCAAGCACATATTAGTCAAAACACTTTGGTACTTTACTTATCACACCTTCCCAGTTCCCGTTTATGAGGTGTGTGTGCAATGCAATATGACTGAAATGGGGAATTTCAATTTTTCTCACACAAATTTCCCTCTAAGCGTCAATGGAATATTCATTTTCTACTCCATAATTTATGCGAATATGCTACTGAAAGGGACTCACACACACATTGCTCACTCGGAAAATTAGCCTTTAAATTTCCCTGTCTTTTCAGATTAGTACACACTCGTGGAGACGGTTCTTTTCTAATGTACAAATGTACATGATGATGACTATATGGGACATTTTGAAACTAACCGGGTTAGGCAGAAGTTTAATTTTGATTCTCTCTCGCTCTGTAACAGACAGACAGAGAGTGAGAAGTTCTACAAAAATGTCTATGTCCATTATGGAAATGTAATGTTTGAAAAGCTGACTTGTGGCTATGATCACTTTGAACCAGCATTTCCTTGTTGTTCTACACGAATTATTGCCTGATGAAAATTTAGTTGGGCAATGTTTAAATGAGAGTGTAAATGATGATGATTTCCGACTATTCGGAGCTTGATGTGAGTCAAATGTAATATATACACTTGTGCCTACTGGTCCGGAGCCTGTATGTGCAATTATTTTTGAAAGGATGAATTGCGACCGTTCGTAGTTCTATTGGAGAAGTTTAGTTATAAATTTGCTTGGCTTTCATCATAATTTTAACCCTCTTTCTCACATGCATATTAGTTCAGCTGTTCTTTGCTGTTGCGAGAAATGAAATCTTATTAAAGTTTTCACACATACACACACACAAATGGTTAATATTTTAAGTATGCTTTCCACACTGTACGTAAGGGGCGTCTACACTCTTCCCGCTCATGTATTTTAGTTAGCTATTCATAACTGAGGTTCATCTGATGTAGAAGTTACTCTAGAATACATGCGTTTGTGTGTATGTGTGGCTCACTCCCGTAGCCCAGCATGGGTATAATTTGATTGTAAATGACCACGTTGCCTCTGCCTCATGGTCTTCCCACGTGATATTTTTGCAAAACAAGTTCCAGACCAAAAAGTGTAATCAAAACATGACAAATTAGGTACCTATCTGGGATCTATGAGAGATAAAATATGCGTTCATTTTCACAGTATAATCATAATAATCGCTGCAGGTGTGTACAGGAGGAGGAGAAGGAGAGGAAAGGAAGAGGGCATAAATGTAAGGATAGTTTGAGCAATAAAATGATGGCGGCGATTGGGAGAGAGGGGGACAGAGTGGATTTTCATATAGAAAACTCACTTGAAATTTCCACATAATTTTCTCAAGAGATATTCACTGTAAAGTGAATTAAGTGATATGAAGAAGGTAATCTGCAAATTGAGTTGTGCATGCGTGCATGCCTCCCAGCTTACAAGCACGCACTAAAAATACACAAATACACACGGAATTCTGACGAGAAGGATGCACTGGGTTAGATAGAGAGAGACAGAGAGAATGGGAATGATGATATCCTTGTGAAACTGAGAGATATTTGCGCACGAATGTGATTATTATTGACAAGGAGAGCTCCTGTGGCTATTGTTGATAGGAATATGCCGCATCCTTTATGCCTTTTACAAATGAGATGGTTTTTCTTAATTTTCAACCCTTCAATTGGCTATGCATTATGACATGGAGAAGAAGAAGATGATGATGATGATGAGAAGGAGGATATAATATACTCTCATCGCCTTGCGCAAAACATAGAGCTACATAATAATAGTGATATTTGCAAAAAAACATGCTCAAGCTCTTGAGGGGTGAATTGAGCGTGTTTGGTCATGTAGCCATCACGAAGTATGGGTCCATGTAAATATATGGAGAGCCTTCTCCCTGTCCATAGGATTTTATACACATGTGGATTATTATTATTATTATTAAAAGCGAGGATTTGATGAATCGGACCCCACCTTTGTGAGTGAGGATTCATATATGAGGATGGACAATGGAAGGGTATGGTGGTTTTCCATGTGTGTGTAATATATTTTTGCTTACATTATTATTGTATACTTGACGGCGCAATGAGTCTTGAAACATCATCAAGAGGAGTCTTCTTCTTAAAAGATCTCGCCATAAGATTCACGGAGTGAAAAGGATGCTGGGGTTTGGATGCGTGATAAAGTGTCGTGATACGTGAGCCGAGAGATGATTTGTGACTGTATGGTAATCAGAAGATTCTCCCATTTAGTCTCCTTGCGCGCCATTTGGAGACAATAAATGGTGGAGGGCCACAGGAGCATGTGTGTGTGTGTAATAGTTTCAGTTTCTGTCTCGATAGTTTACTGTGCTATTATTATTGTTATCATTATTATTATCATTACTGCGTCTTTGCTTACATAACATTCGCTACTATACTGGAGACGTCCACAGAGATTGTCGGGTTAAGTGGTTGAATGTTTTGGGGGTAAACATCGCACTTCTCGCATACTTTCTGCTCATATGCTGCCTCGTCTAATAGGCCGCTCACGGTTTCCACCGTCCATTACATAATCTGCAGTGGATGTGGATACTGACAATATAATCCTTTGTAAAAATCTGTTTGTTTAACGACTCCCTCACATTGAGTGCGGATGGTTAACAGGTTCTCCTGTTCCACGGCTGTGGAGTCTAGCGTGGTTATTACTGATCTCAAGTGGTGATAGGACGGCACGTTGGTAATGACCAGATGAAATGTTTCACGGCTACCACCACCACTACTGCCGCTGTCGCTTCCATTCACCATGATGGAAATTGCATGTATTATTATTATGTATCAAACTACGTGGAGGGCCTCAGGTTTCACACAACATTCCAAACCATTGAGAACAACGTCATAAAATCTGGTGAAACAGAATAACGGCCAAGAGGCCAGGAGCACATAGGAAGATCATCAAGCTCACTTGATCCGCCTCTGTTGTCAGCACGGCTTGAATCAATGTTGACAATGTAGTGATAATGGGACTAGAATTGTCTTCATGTATAACAGCACGCGCAGCGTACCATGTTCATCACGATGTGAGCAAACTGCGTGGTAGTCCTCAATTAGATCCAGATAATCTGGATTCTTCTCAGCCTGTGGTCGTCTCATGATCACATGGAATAACGACATCCTACTCACACCTTTGATCGATTACACTCACACAGATTGCACTTTAGCCTCCAAACAAGGAGCTATATGATCCACCAGTGCACCAACTAGACCATTTGAACAATGGAAATAATGATGTGATAAGATTATCACATTATATTCCTGCTCCTGTTATGCTCCGCACGATGCATCCAATAGGAATGCCTTGTCATCCGTGTGCTATTATGCGTTCAGCACAAATTGTTGCGCTTGAAGTTTCTATTGTTCCAAGCCACCATTCTCACTCTCGCACATGCACACACGACATACGCTGTATGTTTCTTTGGTGTATTCAAACTTTAATTAGTGTTGCTAGGAGCAAAATGATTTTGCATATCTTTATTGATTTAATCAACAGTTGCAGAAGATGGGTCTGGAGGGGGATTTGGATAATGGCGGCTAACAATAACAACTTCTCACGAATTGATGTGTGTGCTCGTGAGCCGCGTTCACATTACTCGCAGCAAGCTATAATAATTTGCTGTGTACGAGGAAATGTAAAATGAGAAATTATTGAGAGTAATTAAAGAATGTATTCAAGCAGCAGTAAAAAGCTGTTAATTGGTATTTTTGCTTGGCTGGTCCTCTTTTTTGCTTAATGAAAAGTATTGGTTTACAATGCCGAGGGCTAAATTAAATGATGTGTGATGACAGGGCAGGGGTATGATATGGGATTCTCACCGTCCTTGAGTTCTCTCAAACCCCTTTTGCCCAAGCAAATGAACGGCGCACTTGGAAAAGATAGGAACTTTTGGATGGATTCGTGGAAACATAATGATAATAAAGAGAGACCTTTTATTATTATTATTATTATTCTATAGCTTTATTGTTGGTCAGAGTAATAACAAGGTGATTGAGCTCCTACTCCTCACTATTTTGCCTTTGTAGTTAAGTTTCTTCTAAAGATATTTCCAGTATGTACTCTCAGAGTCTTCTCAACAGCCATCCTGTGCAGCCAAATATGGCAGAATTCCACTTGAGAGTTTGTATGTGTGTACAAGAAAATTATGAGGTTCTTATGGTATGATAATAATTGGTCCTGATGGTCTACTCCTTGCTGAACCTGTTGAAAGGGACGAAAATAAGATTTTCACAATACCTTTTGGGTGGTCTCTACTGTCTTAACTGATATGAAGGAAGTTAGCTAGGAGTGACGGCTGTGGAAACGATGGGTGTTATTCAGCCAACATCAACTTTCATATAAAAGAGTGTATGAAGCAAGGAATTATTATTATTATCATGACGAGGAAGGGGCTGCAGGCTGTTTGTACAGCATCTTCCTCCTCACATTCACTGCATTTTTTGATCGTGGAAAACAACATGAAGCTGACATTATGGCAATATCAACTTCATCTCGGTGAAATACACACATACACACAAACACAAAAGCTTACACCTTGTGGCCTTCCTGTTGTTGTTTTCGTTCATACGAGCATCCTGAAGACTTTGATTTCATTGCAACAATGTCCAAACTCAGATTGCACCATGTCCATAAAGTCATGCAAGCTCCCCTACTGCATCCTTGCTCATGTAAACATGACGATGTGCATCACATGAGATGATGCGATAGATTTTCACTGGACTATGTACTAGCATATACATGGGTGGGATGGTTGCTGGTTCCTGCGTCGTTCAGTGCTTGTTCGTATCACATGACAACAATAATGACCATAGGACATTGTATGTTTCCTACTCACTCATCTCGTCGTCGCTTGCTCAAGTTTCAAGTTCAATGTTTTTTCCTACAAACTTGACCAGAAGCGGGGATAGAATTTAAAACCGTGTGGGCATGTGTGTCTAACATTGAGAGACTATGAGCCTGCAGCTGTTTCTTTTGCAAATTGTATCATGCTGAAAGATGGCGGAAATTGGAAGCAGATCTTAATCAGCGTTTGTTATTACGTGGGACGTTTGTTTGCGTCTATGATGGGAGACAGGGTGAGAGGTTATGTAGGCCGATGGTGGTAGTGTGATTGGTTTACTAAAAAGACCGGGATCCGCTCCACGGGGTGTTCACATTTGATTTTATGGTTGGTCGTAAAAAGCCCGTAGAAATTGTCTGTGACCCAGAGGAGGCTGAATATGTACTGAAAATATTTGCAGATTCTTATTCAGGTGATATGCTAATGTGTGCGTGTCCATTAAAAAGCTACTCATACGATGAAAGACCAGGGATACAGTGGCCAACGGCAGAGCAACTTAGTTTGCAATTCATTCCTGTATTGTAGTGTTTATGCATGTCTCTCTCAGTCGGAGTTTATGCACACAAACTTACTACACATGCACAGATCAACTAGTTTTTCCTGCACACTCAATCATGCACACATACTACACATGTATCTCTTCCTATGATGGAGCGGAGGGATAATAAAACGGTGTGGAGTATAAAAACAGTGGTGATCATTACGAATTCAGCTTTTACAGCTGTTTGTTGCGGTGAATATGAAAAAGTTGTCGTCCTCAGTTGAATCAAATTTAAATCATCAAAAATTAAGGTTCATCTCACTTTACCAACCAGGCCAAGTTTCTCACGTATTTCTCTCTTGTTCTCATCAGATTCGTCGTTGATGAGGAGGAAATAAGGGCAATGTAAGGTTGAGAATTATTGCCATCATCACCAGTGCACCACAGAGGGATCATGCTTTCTAGTGTCTTATGGTACAGAAATGATCATGCTCGCTCTCATAGAGAACTCATTGAGTTCATTGAGAAGAGTGTGTACGGAGGTCAAGCTTATTATTAACGTTGTCCCCGATGTAGTCTTCAGATTTGCATGTGCAAAGGGAGAAGCCGAGCGGTGGAAACTGCTCACATTGTTGTCATAAAATATGTGAAATTATCCTCGCTTATCTTCCTCTGGCAACTCCCACTAATCTCCTCTTCCATTGTCCGAGTGTCATGTCCAGCGACGAAGATGACGATGACGGCGACACTGAGTGAAATCAGCTCCGTGGAAATGTCGCTGCCACACCGCCATAGTACTGCTAACAGAAACAAAGCTCGTCATAATCACACAACAATAAATACAAAGACAAAGAGGGAAATTTTTTGGCTTTGAATTCCTACCTACTAAACTATTGTAAATTATCACCCTTTGGCGGATGTTGGGATGGATGTTGAAGACAGCGAGCAAGAGAGAGAGAGAGACGTTTGTTGTATTATAATAATCGGTCATTAAGTGGCAATATGAGGATGATAGCTCTCTAGTTTGTAGCGTTGTTCAGCCTATCCGCATCATGGAGTAATAATAATGATAATTATTTGCCTATTTGTCTCCGTGACCGGGGATAATCACTTGGCTCCATCATTATCTCCTGGTCCAATGACTGCATGTGAAACATGGAGGAGCTTGAAATTGTGTATTTAAGTAAACAATGCAAGTGTGTGTGTGCGAGGAGTCAAGTGGGAGATTCCTTGTCCTGCCCTCAAGCTGATATGTGTAATGTTTTCATGTAGTTACAAAATGTGGCAAATAATAATGATAATCATATGGAACGGTTTATGTACTTTACCACTCGCCGCCTCCATTATTACGTACTATAATACGGAGAAAATTAAATGCTGTATTCCCTCCGTGGACAAGCATGGATTCAACAAAGACTTCGAGGGAGAGATAGAGCTATGCCTTCAGAGCTGTCCAGTCGTTTTCATTAGCACACTGATTTAAAGGTCTGTATGCTTTTTTTCCCTCCTTGATCTGCTCAAGGTGTGTCTATTCCCATCAACTGTGCCTAATCAGGCCGCTATGTGCGTGTCTGTATGATGATTGCGAACTGATTTTTCTGCATCACATTCTATTCGTCGTGGTACACAAGGAGTCTATTCCGAAGATTAAGTATATTGGAGAGGACGGGATCATGATTAGGACTAACTCACGTTTGGAAATCATCATCATATAATTCTCTCATCATCACCACAGCCTCTCAATTAGTTGTGAGATGTCTTAGGTAGTCTCGTGTGTATTACAGCCCTCGCGTTCCCGGTCATTGAACATTGTGACCAAGCAAATATCTGCCGAAGTGTTTCAGAAAAAAAATTGAAACATGAAAGAAATTTGATGCTGATGTGTTCAATTCTATGCACATTCCATCCTTCATTTAGTGCTAGTTGCAAATGAATGGCATGATGAGAATATGGCTCAATATTAGATCCCTCTATTTGACATCATTAGGTTTCGTAGGCCGTGAATTTTTAGTATACATATACGGATGGACATGGTTGGTGCATCTCTCGACCACGTAATGCCCACGTTCTCATTCCGTACCCATGCCTGGGGTAGTTGGTGCGTCTGATATAGTCTGAAATAATCTGCTGCAAGTGCACACGTGTGGGAATGAAGAGTAAAAATTGAAAATAAAATAGCCGTATCGTTAAAATGGAAACTGGAGACTTTAATTAATGTAGGCAAAGTCGTGATCATTACAAAACCCTCTCCAGTCTACCTACACAAGCTAAGATTGAAAGAGACTGGGACGTTATCTGGCTGGTGATTATGGCAGAAAATTATACGTAATGAAGATATGGTTTCTTTTCTTTACCACCACACAAGGCTTCCTATCGCCCTGGCAATAAGATATGCCTTTGCTATTAAAGACTCACTCACACAAAAGAATCACGCTGGACCTCTCAGTCTCCCTTCCATTCTTCCAATCTGTTCGAATAATGTTCTAGCATGATTTGACGGAATTCTATAGAGTCGATCTGCGCATTCCATCGTTGAAATAAAAAACCTCTTGGTCTTCTTCTGATGATGGAGGTTTCTCATGTAAAACATATTCATCATGTGTGTGCGGCGACCAAGTTGTGTGTGTGTGAACCATCCTCTCTCCTCTTACTCTCTGGACGATAATGCGGTTTCTAATTATTTCCCTGTGTGAAGAAGATGATGAAGGTGCTGTTCATTGCGGTTCGAATTACTCAACGAATTTGCCAAATGAAACAAGTAAACATCACACGTGGGGAGAGAGATGGCTGAATTATAATACGAAGGTGCGAAATGGGAAGAAGAGAGTCTGATGACCCTGAGGGTGAATTTGACCAGTGGGAATGCTACCATGAGATCATAATGTGAACAAGGAAAATGATTAGTCGGAGATAAAAGGAATCCAAATACAGTTTTGTCTTCGCACATGAATTCCGCTGGGAGCAATGGAGAAACAAGTGGTTTTTCAAGCTGACAAAATCATCTTGTTTTTGTTGTTGTGTCCGCGCGTCCGAGTCGGACCAAGTGGAATATTTTCCTCGGCCCAATAAGCGTCATTCAAGGTGGTAATGATGGAATCATATTTGCAAACTTGAGCGATATGTTCAATTTGCGCCGAACTCTTTTACTTTGTGTACCGTTCAACGTTAGTAATGACCCCTGACGCATTGTGGTACACATGATTACACTGGACAAAGCCAGCGGCGAGGAATCTTTGCTTCATTTTCATTAGATTTCCCAACAACTTGTTCCTCTTGCGGCCAATAATTTTCAAACAGTGGACAGCCACAGACCAAGTGAGAGTCCAGACACTGCTATTGTTTGCAGATAGATTGGAATTTGTGTGTGTGTGAAGAAAAATGCGCCGAAGAAATGAGTAATTGGGATAAAGTGTAAGCTCCTTCATCATATCCACTCCTACCGCCGCCACTGGCTGTTTTTTTGGCCACAGTTAATTTTGCGGCTGAGCGAATGAAGGCATGAACGACACGGGTTCCTGACCACCAAATTAATTTAAACGCAAAAGGGAAGATTAGAATGTTGCAGGAGTGTGCGTGTGTGTTTATAGTGGGAAGAGACATAGTGTGTGCGTCTGGTGGTAATGGTGGTGACATAACAAATATATATATGTATATACTACATACATAGTCCATGCTTTATACGTAACAACTCACACGTGCTTTAATCTATTTCTATTGAGGGACGTGTGTGGTTAGATATGAACGATGCCGGGATGCAGCTGTGCATAGATTGATTGGCTTGCTTAATATTAGATTCCCATTAAAGAAATGCATTAAGACTGCGTGGAATGATAGCATTGAATAGTTGCTTACAACATTGCGCATATAAAACGACATACACACCTATCGAGTGATTTTCAATGGTGCTGATGATGATGATGATGGAACTGAAAAGCGATCGAGGCAATGGAGTGACTGTCATGTGGAGGAGCGGGCCGAACAAAGCAAGGCGGCATGATGTTGCTCATAATTAAGAGAACCTGTTCATTTAACTCTTTTCACTTGTTGACGCGCTGCTCGGAAAGATGTTTTTCTCTCTCTCCCTCCCTTTGTTGTGCTCCCTTCTTTGCTATTTTAATTGTGGATTCCTTCTACACTGGTCCATCCTCCTCCTTAAGCAAAGCTAATGATCAAGATTACTCTGCAACAATTGTGCATCACATGCTCGCTTGTTGAGGAAACCATGGCGTCAATATTGTGCAGCCCCAGCTTGCTCTCCTGTCTCGTTTGATTAAAGCTTTGCCCACAACTTACTTAGCCAACAGATTCCACAGTTGATTGGGCTTTTAAGATTTCTATAGTCAGGTAGAACGGATCCTCAGTAGATGGTTCCTTTTTGATGCAGCAGCATATATCGAGAGGTAGAGGAGGATCTCAGGTATAAAATAAACTTCCAGCTTGCCACAGTAAATTTAACATGCAATCGCATGAGTATATTGAAAAGGGATATTATCAGCCTTCTATTGTATTTATTTCATGGTGTGAATTCCAACTTTCAGACCATACGCCTGCTTTCTACACCTAACCGCAGGGAACAAGATGCTCGTGTATCTTGCATTATTCCTCCAGGACACATACCTGCAGAGAGAAAGACTTATTGAGCTTTCATGTATATAGAAAGACAGCACACATTCAAATAAGCTGCAAAAACTTTCAGCCTAAAGTAATGGTATGTGTATATATGTAGCTTTATTGCCAGTGGGTAAGAGCTAACTATGCCGAGTAATTCAATACCATTCTCTCTTCAATACAGAATGCTTTGATGAGCATGTCATTAATTAAGGTGCCTCAAGAGGATGCATGTCGACTTTTCCGCCTTCGTCGGCATCCTTCCACACTATCTTACAGGGATGCTGGATGGGAGGAATTTCAGAGACTTTTTGTACAATAAAACCCTCTTTCACCTCATGCTGCCTTGTAATAATAATGGCAATAATAATCATCATAATAAATGAATGGAAAGCGGGAAGAAAAGCTTGGGAAGAGAGAGATTGTGGTAAAAGACGAAGACATCTATGGCTGCATGTGTGTGTGAGCTATTACTGCTTCAAGACTGGATGCAGTAAAAGCCTCCCATTTCTTGTAACTCCGGACCGACAGACAGGCAGGCACAGACAACAAGTTATGGATTTGCTCATAAAAGGACTTGAAAGGCCATTAAATGCTCTCTATATGTAAGCTGGTGAGCTGACAGTAAGGAAGATGTGTTCCTCTATAAGACTTCCATGGCGGAGATTCTTTCATCAACACTGCGTGTTCAGTGGTAACTGTTATAATCTTTGCGGCGGGAGGACGATAATGATGATGAAGGAATGTCTATGTGAGAGTGTGTTGAAGGGAATTGATGGGAAAAGCTGGGGAGTTTTTATGAAAAATGCTCTGTAATTGTTGGAAGACACCCATGGTTGTGCTAAATACCACGAGCAGTCACACACATGATTTTATAATACTGTCCTAATAGGAAGAAGACTAATAAAGTATTTTTATGCTTGCGCATATTTGTCCCGTTAGTCTACTCACAGAGTGCATCTTTTGACATTGTGACTTGTGTGTTGGGCAATGGACAAATTATGATGACAGTCGGTTTATCCGCTGAAAAACTAGACAACAATAATAATAACAATAAAAGACAACACTTCAGCACGTTGCTGGTAATGCACCCTAGCCTGACCAAAGAGGCAGTTGTATAGCAGGTTTACCTACAAACATGGAATGCATGCCAGAATGTATTGCTGTCGTCGTCGGAAGTGTGCAAATTTCTCACAATGGACATTCTGCAGCTGCACAGTAAGTGAGCTGCAATGAAGATTTCCGTGAAAACTTATTCATACGTGTGTGAGTATTTATGCATCCTTTAATGGACATGTAAAGTGATGTGTGTTTTAAGAGGCATTGAAGGTTGCGTGGTATGCTAGTTGGACCTGAAGAGATCATTAATGAGGAGCGTGGAGAGGAAAATTAGTTGGGAAGGCTTTATCACTCGGCTCAAGTCAGAGTGATGCGGCTTTCAGTGGGTATGTTCTTTTGAAATCAATAATAGAGAAGAAGAATTCGAGCTTCACAGGCTCGTGTGTGTGTAGAGAGAGAGAGAGAGAGAGAGAGAAGGACGGAAAGGTTTTAGAAATCATTTGACTCAATTTATGGAGACCTTGGGGGATGGTAATAATTAATGAAATCCAACGACTGGCGAGCGAACGAATAAGGAACATGACACTAGTTATCTCAGCAATATGCCGCGATAATATTATGAAGCCACGGGTCATCTTCCCTTGCGTAGGTAGAGTCTTTCCTATGGCTCATCTTTGTACAAAACATCTGTTGTTAGCTGCAGATTATGATGGGTAAAAGTCAAAGAAATTATGACTTCTCTCTGTGTTCAGCAAGTTCAACGGAACATTACATTAGTCTGTTTGATCTTACGGTTGAAGCAATTAAGAAGTAACTAATCTTTTGTGGTAAATGGAATGAGAATTCGGAGCGGCTACGATGGCTGTGTGAACAGAGAAGTCGGCAGAATTATGACACTGTGAACATAAATGAAGGAAAATTAATACTGTGCTCAATGGCACCACCACTTGTTGCTTTCCAGTGCTCTATTCATTTGCTTGCTGCTATGCCCCTTATGTTTGTGAAAATTTCAAAGTCATAAACATGCTGGCCTCAAGTGTGCCAACAAGACATTATTATTATTATGGCTTATGTCGTATATGGAGGTGCTAAATAGTTTTCATTACTTGTTTCATTTGCAGTATGCATTGGGACCAACGGTCGGATGTCAGTACCCTCGAATCGGATTCATCACTACCGTAACCTAAAGGACAGGTACACTAACTGTACGTACGTTGAGGGGAACTTGGAGTTGACATGGATTCAAGACAAAAACATGGACTTGAGTTTCCTGCAACATATCCGAGAGGTGACGGGCTACGTGCTCATCTCTCACGTGGATGTGGAACGGATCGTGCTGCCCAGCCTGCAGGTGATTCGTGGAAGAACGCTCTTTCGTCTCAATGTCCACGATGATGAGTTCGCTCTCATGGTGACATTGTCAAGGATGGACAACTTGGAACTTCCTGCATTACGAGGTACAAAATATATGACAAGAGACCCCATGACCCCAAGAATTTTGCACAGTGAGAGCGAGTGAGAGACTCATTGGGCTTTTGTCACATTACAGACGTACTGGCTGGAAATGTGGGTGTCTTCAACAACTACAACTTGTGTCATGTGAAGACCATCACTTGGGAGGAAATCATAAGCGGTCCCAATGCCAAGTACGTGTACGTGTACAACTACACGCAGCCTGAGCGGGAGTGTCCACCGTGTGATCCATCCTGCGACGCGGGCTGTTGGGGAGAGGGCCCACAGAACTGTCAAAAGTTCTCAAAGATTAACTGCAGTCCTCAGTGTCATGAAGGGCGTTGCTATGGCCCGGAACCTCGCGAGTGTTGTCACTTGTCTTGTGCTGGTGGTTGCACCGGTCCCAAGAAGAGTGACTGCTTGGTAAGTCGATCCCCCTCATTATTTTATAACGAATCTTGTCAATTAGGACACATGTAGTTTGGACAGTGAGAAGCGATAAAGAGAGATTCAATAAGTTGGATAACGATAGTTAAAGGAGCAGAATGCAATTAGGGAAATGGTGTATGAATGAATAAAAACACAACAGTCATGTCGTTTATTCAATTGCTATCGCAATGATGATGAGGGTAATCCCGTAAGAAATAAGTTTGTTGAAGTCGTAAGGTGTTGGACCTCCTGTCCTTATGGCATGTAGTATGATGATGATGATGGATTTGCATACATACTCACACACAGAAGTTGTGAGTCCTGGTGACTTTTCAAGTTTTACGACTAATAACAGGTGCAAATGAAAACTTCAAACAATGAACGATAAATTCAAATGCGTAACAAATTTCTTGACCCAACATTTTCAACAACGTGAATAAAGCGAATGGAGAGAATATGGCAATTTGCTCCGGCTGTCGTGTAATACGTAAGGGTCGTATCTAGTGTAATATAATAGTGAAGCTGTATGATGGACTTCATCATCAATGACGTGGTTAGGAATCTCTCCCAGAACCTGTCATTGTAGCATGGATTATAAGGCTCATATAATCCACAATCTCTACTACAACGTTACAGGGGAAATAGGTGTACAAAAGTGTTAGAGGAACTACATGCATAAGTTGCACCACGGGAATATGATATGATGGTCCATGTGCTCCGTCATAGCCACCTTTGCTATCATCACTTAGGTACCACCATGCTGAGTGTGCAGGATTCTCATAGTGGTGCTATTTATTTTTTCTAGGCCTGCAAAAAGTTTTATGATGACGGGGAATGTAAAGATGAGTGCCCTTCATTGGTCATTTACAATCCTAACACTTATCTCTCGGAAAGGAATCCGGCTGGTAAGTATGCTTATGGAGCAACCTGCGTCAAGACTTGCCCGGATCATCTGCTGAGGGATGCTGGTGCTGGTGCCTGTGTGAGGCAGTGCCCACCGGACAAGGAGGTAACACAGCTCAAGTCCTTTTAAGTACATTCATTCACCCTTGGGGGTTTGTATTATGAAACTCCCTCTGCGCATTCCATGACTGCTGCACATCATCGTGCACTTATTTTCCTTCTTTCTTCTCCTTCGTCCCCGCTCAGATTTTCTAATTAAGGGCAATTTTGCAGGCTCACGACGGGGAGTGTGTCCCATGCAACGGTCCTTGTCGCAAGAAGTGTCAAGTGCCACCACATCCGCACAATGTGGTCCATTCTGGCAATATCAAGAACTTCCGTAACTGTACCATCATCGAGGGCTCGCTGGCCATTTTGGAAAC
Source organism: Deuterosminthurus bicinctus (assembly GCA_034698825.1). NCBI lineage: Eukaryota > Metazoa > Arthropoda > Collembola > Symphypleona > Bourletiellidae > Deuterosminthurus > Deuterosminthurus bicinctus. The sequence goes on from JAQIWI010000058.1 coordinate 73,430, forward strand.
GTCATTTAACGGGTTCCAGGAAGTTCATCCCAATTACACATTTGGAGAGAAGTACAAACCCATGGATCCCTCAGAGCTGGAAGTGTTTAGCACGCTCAAAGAAGTGGCTGGCTACATCAACGTACAGGCGTCACACCCAAATTTCACCAGTCTGTCATACTTTAGGTAATTTGCATAACTGCTCTTACACACTTGAAATCTCTAATTACTCGTTGCGGGTTAGGCTGCTGCTGATGATGACTGTGATGAGGAGTCCACACAGACAAATACATTATGTAGCAGAGGATTCTTCCTCACCACTCTAACCTCCACATGTTAACTGATAATTCAATCTTGTTTCCCTCACTTCCATACAACTCCTGGTCCTTCATGTGTGAGAAGCTCATAGTCATAGGGCACAACTGACGGAGTGCTTTACGGGGGGCTTCCAACACAGTTTACCTTCTCCCATTTAATATTTTCACCGGTCTTTCCTAACTGCCGTGCACAACCTGAAACCACAATATGAATTTTTCTTCTCACGTTTAGCCATTTATTTACTGATTCTGTTTGTTGTATATTCACGAAGGGTTTGCGTGTGTGTGTGTGGTGATGGGCTAAACCCTTGGTAGCACTTGATGATATGCCACTAAGGTGGTGCGGAAAACTCGGTTTTCTACAGTAAATTTCATTTAATGCAACGCATAACCACCTATGAAATTGCACACACACAGGCTGAGCTGGCTTAACCAAGTTTTTTTCCCTTCCTCGCCACACCAATGAACCTCATAAACACACGTGAATCTCCTGTCTCTCACCTTGTTTAGGAGCCCATTCCCAAGTCATATGTATTTTTAAATTATATTCATTCATTATACAAAAACCCATCTTGCGGCACCTCTATATCTCTCTCATTCTTCTTAACTCCAGTGGTAGTACGTTTAATTTTTGCCCATGCAGATTGTCTCATCTGTTGTCCGGCAAGTTTCAAGTGTTACGTATATGCGTGTTTGTGACTTAATAAATTTCATGAGGACCCCCATATATCTTGGACAAGATTCTCTTGTCGTAGCATTGAGCAGAAGCAGCAGCGGTCTAAAGAGATAAATGAGCAAAGATAATCAAGGTAGACTGAGTATGAATAGACAACTAAACGCCTCTATTACATACTTTGTATGACAAAGACGCTGCTGGAGGACCAGTGTGTGCAGTCACATTTGAACACATGCACACACTCACCACATATATTCAAGCGTTCATTAATTCATTCCTGTTTTTTCCTTAATTTCACAGAAACCTAGAGGTGATCGGAGGACGTGAGAAGACAGACTTCTTCGCCTCCTTGTATATCGTGAAGACAAGCCTACGGTCACTGAACCTACGTTCGTTGAAGAAAATTCGATCCGGAGCTGTGATTATTCTTGAGAATCCTGATTTATGCTTTGCGGAAACAACGAATTGGACGAAAATTATGAGCGATAAGGATGAGGCGCAGATACTGAATAATGATCCAGTGGATGAGTGTCGGAAGGAAGGCAGGGTTTGTAGTAGCCAGTGCTCTAAGGATGGATGTTGGGGAGCTGAGCCAAATGATTGTCTTTCATGTGCCAAATTCAAGCTCGGTGATAGCTGTATTCCAAGTTGCAATGCTACGATTGGGTAAGTTCATATTGTTGGGCTTAAAGTGAATAATTGTGGGGCATGTGCTAGAGTTATACTAATTTGGACAATTTTGTTGTTCAATTTTCTTAGAATCTACGAGGATAGTCCGGGTATTTGCAAGCCATGTCATGAGCAATGTATGTCCACATGCGTTGGAGCTGGACCTGGTAATTGTACTCAATGTAAGAACGTCAGGGATGGACCATTCTGCACGGAAACATGTCCAGAGCCAAAATACAATTTTCGGGGTGAATGCTTGCCATGCCACGAAAACTGCGTCGGAGGATGTTCTGGTCCTGCTAATAGGATTGGAAATGGCGGCTGCAAGTCCTGCGGACAGGCAGTTGTCAATGAATTTATGATGACCGTAAGTGTTTTCCTGGTTGAATACCAGACGACTGTGGAGATTGGACTGACGATGTGATTTCCGTTTTAGGAACGCTGTCTCGGGAAAGATGAGCCATGTCCTGAGGGTTACTATTACGAATCCGTTGGTCCTAAGGAACAAGGCACATTGAAGGCAATGAGTGGGAAATCCGTGTGCAAGAAGTGTCATTCCAAGTGTAAGAAATGCTCATCCTTTGGCTTCCACACACAGGTAAGATGATCTCATGGGTGTGTTTCGGGGTTATCTCTCTCTCTTTCCCTCTCGTCTGTTGTCCTTCATCACAATGACTTGTTATCATGTGTAAATTTTTGATAAGGCAATAAAATTTGATCTTTCTAAATGGGGGATAGTGAGAGAATGAACGGAGGGAATGAATGGAGGTTATTGAAGCATGGGGATTTTGGGGAGATATGTTAATTGATTCAAGATTATAAAAAGACAGCCTGAGGTAGATGAGAAGTGTTTATGGGATTTGGTGATTGGAAAAAAGAGTAAATATTTTATCTGATTGGATGGTCACTCGACATGTTTTCTCATGTGTGTGCTTTTACTCCAAGGTTTGTCAAGAGTGTGCCCATTACAAACGAGGTGAGCAATGTGAGGAGGAATGTCCCTCGGACTTCTACGCTGATGACGAGCGTCGTGAGTGCTTCCCTTGTGACGAAGCTTGTCGGGGATGTACTGGACCTAATACGTCGGATTGCACTCACTGCCGAAACTATCGAATCTATCTGGTATGTCCTCTCTTTATGTCTGTGAAAAACTAAACTGCGGCGACTGTAAGCACACAGCCACCCTTGCGTGGTGTTTACGTTTGTGTGTATATTCTTCTTAGAAGGAAGAGGGAGAAAAACATGGCTCATCTTTGTTGGCCTCTTATGCGACAAATTGTCAATATTAGTCAGAGTTTTGTAGTACAAGTACCACTGAGACTTTTTTTTTGTAAGTATCTGTCGAAGTTTGTGTGGAAATGTTCTTATTGTCAGTCAAGTTTTTCTCACGCTGAGATATTCTCCACCTCGCATGCTGTGCAGCCCTCTGAAAACGCTCAAATGTTAATCCTCGTCTTATTTGCAGGATGGAGAGGCAGGAAACGAAGTTAATTCCAGCTTCGTTTGCACATTGGCCTGCCCGCCTGATTACCCATTCCGACAAGTTCCTGTGGATCAACAGCCACCCTGGTGCTCATCTCATGTCAGCAGTCCAATGTAGGTTATCAACCAAACTTTCTACACAAATATTAAATGAATGACTGATATTTGAATTTGAATGCTCATTATAGTCGACCCGGAGACCAGCAATCTGCCTATGTTGTCGGTGCTGTTGTCTGCTTTATCATTCTGGCCATCTTCGCCACCATCCTGGGTCTGTACTGTGTCAAAGCCAAGACAAAGGAGACGACGTACAAGATGACCATGGGCATGATTGGCTATCCTGACAACGAGCCACTTCAGCCCACAAATGTCAAGCCAAACTTGAATAAATTTAGAACGGTGAAGGAGGAGGAACTAAGGAAAGGGGGGATATTGGGTTGCGGTGCATTCGGAACAGTGTACAAAGGCGTTTGGATCCCAGAGGGTCAGAATGTGAAAATTCCGGTGGCTATAAAAGTTTTAAGGGAAGGAACTGGAGTGAATACGAGCAAGGACTTCCTTGATGAAGCCTACATCATGGCATCTGTGGAGCACCCTCAACTTCTCAAACTCCTTGCCGTCTGTTTAACCTCACAGCTCATGTTGGTTACACAACTGATGCCTCTGGGTTGTTTGCGTGACTATGTCCACAATAACAAGGACAAGATTGGCTCCAAAGCTTTGCTTAACTACTGCAGTCAGATAGCCAAAGGTATGTGCGTGTTAGACAAGTCAATCTTCATCTTTCTTTTATCCGCCTGCTAAGTCCTACTCTGACACGCGAAATCTACAACAAACATTCCTCGTATTTATTACTCATTCTGCAAATCATTATTATTATGGTTATTGTTGCAGGAATGGAATACCTCGAGAGTCGCCGCCTGGTACATCGGGACTTGGCTGCAAGAAATGTTCTAGTCCAAACACCAACGTACGTTAAGATTACCGACTTTGGACTGGCCAAACTTTTGGAACTGGATGAAGATGAGTACAAAGCAGAGGGAGGAAAAATGCCTATCAAATGGCTGGCAATTGAGTGCATTCGTGACCGCGTCTTCACCCATAAAAGCGACGTATGGGCATTTGGTAAGGAATGTGCATGGATCTCTGTGCATTTTTTTTCTCTATCCCCTGAAATGCTAGTAATTTTTACGCGTATAGTGCGAAAAAGGGAGACTTTTCACACTGAGGACGGCAGGATGCTTGGAATATTCTTTTCATATTGCAGTAAATCTTATGAGAGGCTGGAGTAGGAGGCAAAAAATTTGACTCTTGATTTATAATTTCACACACACGGACTCTTATAGACCCCCTATTTTCACTTGTTTCATACCTGTTACACAAGGCAAAGAGAAATTTTTCACGTTACTCAGCCATTGTGCTATTTGAATATTATGTGTGCACATTGGGGGAAGCTTGAGAACATCCCCTGTGTACATATAAAGCACACCATTCAATTGTCTGTTGAGGGAAGTAAAAAAAAGTGTGTGGTGAGAGAAGGTGAAACCATGTGTGTCTGTGGCTGTTTGTGTGAGGGCCATTCAGGAGAATTTGATTAATTATAATTTATGTACTCGAGGCAATAAATTAGCCATGACATTTGTATTCTTTATGCCGGTTACGTTATAGGTGTGACCGTGTGGGAACTACTAACCTACGGAGGACGGCCTTATGAGAACATCCCCGCTCGTGAAGTTCCTGAGTTGCTCATGAAGGGCGAGCGTCTTGAGCAGCCGCCTGTTTGCACGCTGGAACTGTACATGACCATAATCAAGTGCTGGATGGTTGATCCTGAAGCTCGTCCGTCCTTCAGAAAGTTGGTTGAAGAGTTCACCAAAATGTCTCGAGATCCTGGACGCTACCTCGTTATCCCCGGTGATAAACTCATGCGACTACCTTCTTACTCTCAACAGGTAATGTCGGAAGGTGTCATTGCCGAAGATGATGTAATTATACAATCACTTATATCCATTCATTTTTTTTCATGGGAAATGCTGCATGACAGGTTGATGAATTTAATGGTAATTTATCATATTACGCAGGATGAGAGGGAGTTGATCAGGAACTTATCATCTGCCATGGAAGGTCCAGAAGTCATTATGGACGCTGAGGAATATTTGCAACCGCGCAGCAGTGGAACGACCACAACTTCCTCCAGCTCGGTCAATGGAACACTGAAAGGGAATATGCAGGACGGCTCATGGCCTGAGTCTCCGCAGAACTTCCACAACCGGCATCGCGAGAGAGCGCGCTACCGGGGCTATCCGACTGGCTCGGAATCTCGCTACTGCAGTGATCCTCTTAAAACCCTCGGTCGGGATACCAGCGACGGCTACAGCTCTGATTCGACAAAAACCAGAGAGGCCACAGTGGGTAATTTGAAGTTGGACCTGCCGGTTGATGACGATGATTACCTTATGCCGTCACCGCAAAACAATCAAAATGCTTCCACTTACCTCGATCTTATTGGTGATTCGAAGAGCCAAGGTGAGTACTCGCATTCTTTCCCCACCACATGCACTGCATTTCTCACCACCGTTCTAATGAATATTACTTCCAATTGCAGAGATAAACCCGACTGACATTAGAAACGGCGCCTTCGGTCGTTACGCAGCACGAAGGAATCCGCAGCATTTCCCCACACTTGTAGATAATCCCGAGTATCAACTCGTCAGTCGAGAGTACACAAACGTGCCTCAAATGCCCCTCACCCCTGACCCCTTGGCCTATGCCCCCATAGGTCTTCCCCCCATTAACGTCGGGGCAAGCGGTCCCAGCTCCAATGGCAACCATAGTGGCCCGGCAGGAGGCAGCTACCCTCAGTCCCCTTCCTACATTAACAACAACCTCCAACGACCCGGATCCATGGTTCGGCATAGCTCCCGCTCCGAAGAGGAGTCCGACCATGAATACTACAACGAAGTGGACCGCCTCAAACGCGAGATGCAACCACTGCACCAGCTTCCCCGCAAAAGTGAAACCACTGTATAGCCTTGTAATGTATAATGTAGTCTTGCAGTATGATTACGAATTAAGTTGCATGTACATAAATATACATTTTCAAATGCTCATCATTGACCTGTACATATACTGTTTCGCTTCCTTACTGTATATATAAGTTTTGCGTTAGATATTAAGACAAGAACACAAAGCCCTTGTTCGGCAGCTATTTGTTAGTAAATTTTGTTTGTTTTATATTTAATTAATTAATCATGCTAAGTTTACGGTAAGTAATATTACAAAGAAAACTCAAGTACGAGAACCTAGTTGGGAATGTGGTGATTTTACCACACATTCTCACTGTAGTGTGTACTAAAATCAAAACTATGTCCTCCGCGCATTTCCTATGCAACGTAGATAAGTGTTCATTTCATCAAACGAATACACAGTTCTTTCGATATGCAACGACAGTCCAATCAACTGTATTCCCAGGCGAGCGCTACTCATAATACTGCTTTTATATTGTTAAACGAGGTAGACTGTTTGCATGGCTGATAGTAGAATGTGCGAGCCATGTTTATGGACCACTTCAGTACTTTCTTTAGTCATCATTATTGTAACGTCCTTCAAGGAACAATCAAATGGAATTCAACCTCAAATCATTCAATGTGTACAATCAATCAGATGCCTGCGGACTTGATGGACAAATCTCTAAACATTTATTCGATTTTATGACGCTCGCTTAGGAAAAATCGTGAAAAATACGAAAAAAAAGAATCCTATTAACTTATATGAATGAGTCTGTTAGATTTTTGTATTCTAATGTGTAAGAATGTAAGACATAGGTTAAGCGTTTAGAATTAAGTCTGTGGGAAATCTTACAACGGATCACAAACTAACTAAGCTAAGCCATCGTGTAAAAAACAAGAGACTTGGCCTTATGAACTAATGAGTGACTTGTATGCCTTCAGGATTCTACTTCACCCCCATTCCAAAATATCTACCCTCCGTTTCATTCCTCATTTTTTAAATGTCCACTTAAGAAACTTTGCCTGCTTTAAAGTTATCGATGTTCATCCAGAGCGGAGCATTTATCAGTACAGATTTTCATTTTTATTCATTTTTTTTACTGTTGAATCCACTCTTGAGCCTTAACGCATTATTCCTTTTGATACTAAAAATATTGTAAACCGATTTAGCAGAATAAGACAACCGTACAAGTCTGATGTTCATAAGAGAGTGTAAGTAGGGACGACGAATGTGTGGCCTTGCTTTATATAACTTAGACTGCTCGTTGTACTAAGCATATTTGTTATATTTAAAGGTTAGGGCTGAGTCAGTGTGGATAGTTATTTGTAATTTATTTGACAATTAATGACGGGAGTTGCTGAAAGCAATAACTAATTGGGCACATGCAAATATTAATGTACAGGTGTGTTATGTTTGTTGGATAGGTTGATAAGCTACACTAAAGCGACATTCAGTGGCGGAGTTTACATGCTTCCAGATACTGCTTGAGCATCAAATTAATTCTGCCTTAAACCATTTTATTGATTCCTAAATAACGGCCAAATCAAATGATACTAACATGATAGTTGATAATTGTTACAAAGGCGAGGAGCTGCTAGCATGAAAGTGATTTTTACACATAGAGGGAAACAATAATTGATGACTGGATGAAAAATGACCGTGCAATTTTGACGAGTTTGAAAGAACGAATTTTTGAAAGGCTGTAGCTTTTTTATGTGACGTTTTTAACAAGAATTTTAAACTGGCCTTTATATCACGAGACTCAAAAAAGTTACAAATTTCTCTGCTGTTCGGGTATTTTAATGCTGCTATTGCTGATATTATAATGTACGATAAGATATTTTACGGCAGGATTTCAACGAAATCAACGAAGAAAACGCCGCTTTCTCAACAACCAGTGGTCATGTGTTTTTATTGTTAACTAAAACTTTTAAGCATAAGATCCCTGTAAATTTCCCACGTTTATCTGTGATAAATAATTTTCATTTTACTTTTAAATTATTGTTTCCTTTATTTTTTCACATGTCCATTTCATCAACATTGCATATCCGGAGCCATACAGTATCCTAAAATATAAATACATATATATATATATATCTCTTTCGCGCGATCATCGTATCATATCATAGCACACTCGGTGAAAATGTCAACGATGATTCAATGATGACATTCAAACAGCACTATCCATCTCTTCAGTTTCCCAACACAACATTTTGCATGCTCTGGCATGAAAGTCTTGGTCACGACCACAGCATTAGCATTCTCATGCACTATGCACACAAACTTGAGTTTTCTTCTTACTTAAGGTGCGTTTCCAGTGCAAGGGGTTGTGGTCTGATGGCCTGCCCTGAGGCCAACTTTAGCACATCTAAAACCTTATGCCGAGTTCAATATCGGTAATACATGTAAGAAATACTCAGCATTACTGCAATAACAATTACGAACTACTACTCCTCCTAACGCGCAATAACATTGATGATATAATGTGGATAGAGCATTTTAAATTGTGAAACAATGCTACATGATGAACAAGGGTGACGGACTCTAGCTCATTTCCACTGAGGACAACACATTGCCAGAGATGAACAACGTTTAGCTACTTTCTACAGTAAACTCGGTAATTATAATAACATGGCTGGTAATGATCATTGTATAAATTTCTTACAAACATACTCGATGAGTTGCATTACATAAGTTGCATACTCTTTGGACGCACTGTTTTCATAAAAAACGTGCTCGACATCTTCAGTGTATCCACATACGACTACATAATTACATTTTAATCTCACGCACTACAGCATTTTGCTTTCAAGAATCCTTGTTGTTGCTGCTGGTGTTGTGCGAGAAAAAGATAATAACGTGGTCGTGTATTTCTGTTTGCTGGCAGGCATAAGGAAATTTTTTTATTGACCGTAACGTGCGTAGTATTGTGAGTGAATGGGGATGAACAGCTTTTGGCACTCATTAGAACGCATTTGAAAAACAAAAACTGATTGATTCTGTAATTGCGGATTAGTACAGAAAACGAAAACAGTACCGTAATAGTATATCAGTGCAAAAAAAAATTAAGCCAGTCTACTGCCATTCATCATCAAATCAAACATACGGAACAACTGTTTCATACACATACATATCAGGGTTGTAAGTACAAGTATTTGCGATATTATATCAGATACATACGGAACAGCACATTATGCTAAAATGCTTTCTGGTGAGTATAGTATTTCCTACACATTCTAAATATAAACTAGTCACCTAGCTTCCGAAGCTGCGCAGAAGAATGAATCATCCTGATGATTACAATTTGGATGCATCGATATCGGTACTAATAATAACAATAATATTGTGATCAAACTTCAATCATCATAGTAATAAGTATTCAAATCCTACTATAAGTAAACCGGTACAGTAATAGATATATCGGCAGTCATCACCGGGATATAAAGCTTATGCTCCCCACAACAAAATCAAATTCATACATACATATATACATACATACATACAAGAATAACAATAGAACAATTTCCCCTAATATCTAAGCGAAACCCTTTCTCTCTCTCTCTCTCTCTCTCTCGCTCACTCTTTCACACCTCTCACTTCAGTTCTGATAGCGACTGCACCGTAGCAACGCCGTAAACATAATCACTTCAAACATACAGAAATAATAGTAGGAGTGAGTACGGTTTCCACCCACGCACTCAGTTTCACGGACGCACAGTACTTTTACACACACAGCTGCATGCGACACTCGCTCTCTCTCCCTCTTGTCCTATATGTTACGTAGTTTATAGTGCTTGTACAAAAAACGTTGTCAGAACTTCTGGGCAGTAAAAATCTCACTGCTGCTACAGTTCAACTTTTTCATATTTTCGGTCAGATGCCACAAAGTTCGCAAAGGTTTTCTTCACACGCAGAGCTGTCAGTCTTGCCGCTGCATTTTGATACCAGCACTCCTTCATGAGTTTCGACATTAACTTAAGCGCCTGCAACGTTCAAAGAGATGTCAGAACCATCCATAAAACTACAACTTGTCATTCATGGGAGATGAAATCAAACTAAATCCACACACTCACCTCCACAGACTGCCATCGATTTGGAATCGAAGGCCGCTGCTGATCTACACAAACTACCTTTCTCATTTCTTCGATGGTTGGGTCAGACGGTACCATGTCATAAAATGGAAGTTGATATTCATCGTAGATACCTATAAAACAAAGGGAAAATATAGTTTCATAAGCTCGCGATCATCATCACCATCCTTCCTATCTTCTTAAATCACAAATAATAATTAGCACATCTAAAGTGTTTCCCTTTACGACTTGATGAAAGTCCTACACTTCTGCATAAATTTTACAATTTTCCACCAATAAATTTCCCGTGAAATGAGTCGACGGGAGTTTTATGACCTCGTGCAAGCATGATTCTCAGAATCGAGCGTTACTGTAGCTAAAACTACTCAGCTCTCCTTCAAAGACGCACACACACACGATCCATCAAGGAATAAGGTTTATAACCTTTCATATCTTCTCCCGCATACGATACTACTTTTAGAATAAGACGAAGACGATGTCATGTGTACACAAGCTTGCTGCAATTCCATACATGCTACTTACCGCCGACGTTGCATCGCCGGGCAACTTCCCAAAATACGAGACCCATGGCATAGACGTCAGCTCTTTTAAAAGAATCAAAGAGTTCCTTATTTATCGATTCATCCAGCACCTATACAGGAGATAAGAAACAAAGTGCAAGTTAGAGAATAAATTATTCTTGTCACGTGAGACACATCGCATAAAACTGTGTGCAGTCAGTTCATCAACAGTAAAAACACGAGCAGATGATGCTGGCATAATTATTACAGCAGCCATTAAAAAGTGAAAAATTGCAAACAAGATCCTCCATGCTGCGCGTGACCACGAGTAAAAAACTTTGTTGCAAAACTTCCTCAATAAAAAGCAATTAAGTCATAACGCATCAAATGCTTAAATATTTCGCCATTTCAGCAATTCATCCGCTTCTCCTCTCACGATTTGACCACTGTTGTTCAAAACAAAAGTAATAAAAAGCTACATTAATTACCTCCGGTGCCATGTACCGCTTCGTTCCAACTCTACTATTTAGAGGGATGTCAACCTCATTGGACTCTGTGTCATAACGCACAGCTAAGCCCAAGTCACCAATGCAACACGTCAGATTGGACTTGACCAGGATATTCTTTGATTTCAGATCTCGATGAGCTATAGCAGGCTTCCCTTGAGTTCCCACTATCTCCATGTGCAAATGTGCCAAGCCAGTAGCTATAGATAATGCCATCCGAATCATCTGAACAGGGTCGACGGTGTGACGGCCAAGGAAGTCAAAAAGCGACCCCTTCTCATGGTAGTCAGTTACAAGCCATAATTGAGTCCATGTTCCATTGTCTGTAAAGTTTCACCAACTCAGTCAAGTCATCAGAATTTCCACCAAAATCTCTATACTATAGCAATAATTATTCCACACTGATTCCTCCCAAGTCTTCACGGAGCTCTCACCTTTATTATCCGCAGCTACGAAACCCAAGATGTTTTCATGACGAAGCATGACGGTCTGGTATATTTCCGCTTCACGGAACCAAGATCTTTCTTCACGAGACGAAAATATTTTCACAGCCACATTCTCTCCTCTCCATCTCCCTTTATAAACTTCACCATACCGGCCCTTCCCTACTTCCTCTATTAATTGCACTTGCCTTGCAATACTTCGTTGGACCAATAGGGGTAAGCCTGTAATAATAGAACCAAAGTACCATCACATTATAATCATCACATCCTCATTTACATACCAAGTAAATAACGACAGCTAAGAAGCTGACTGAGGACAATGAGCCGAACTCCTTACCTGAGCCAGATCCGCTCGTTGTCAGCTCTATCATGTCCTTCAAACACGGACCACTGCCATCAAGCTGGTCACAACCCGGTGCGAAGTATGGTGGCAGCAAAGGGTCATTATGTGGTAAGAAAGGCTTGTTCCTATTCTTTTTCTGCCACATGTAGAAGAAGCACATGACCACGATGAAACAGATGACAAACACCGGCCCCGCGATGAGCATGGTAATTTCTAGTACACCCATGTCTGTCATTCCACCTGGCATCACTATACATAGATCACATCACACAATCTCATTAGCTTCACATTCCACAAAATAAACCCATATTATCATCTCCGTTTCTACATAATAATCAAACTCCAACCATGTATTCTCACAGCCGGGCTTCGGTATACACAACATATATAATAATAATCTTAATAAATAACAAAAATACAACAACAAAAAAATCATTACTACATTGTGTACACTTTGATTGCCTCAAATCCAAACACAATAATAATAATCATCATCATCATCATCAATTTCATCAGAGAAAAAATTACATTCATGATGACATAACAGAGACCTTCACATAAAAGTGTTCCAAAAGCAACCGTAAGAAGATCCATCAAACAAAATCACAAAAGTCATCGTCATCAAACATGTCCAACTATCATCCTCAATTCTTTAGAACGAACAAGAGAGCAAATTTTCCTTACAAGTTCATTCGTCCTGCCGGCGCCCGATTATACAGTGAATTCTGCTCCCCCTCCTGCATCCGCTGCAATTCTCCTGAAGGAACCAGAATTCACTGTGATAACGGCACTGCAGGCAGGAAACTTTACAAGGGAAAAGATGAGACGAAACATCCCTTAGCCCATCCTACATCAGTTATCATTAGTGTTTCTCAAAAGTTAAACAAAAAGATCCTCTCACAGTAGAGCAGTCATCACAATTACTGGGTGAAAAAGCTCATACAATTATTCCTCAACATTACAGAGATTGAACAGAGTAACAGTAAGAGTGCATAGCAGTTATTAGTGTCAGTTCCGCATCGTCATTGCTAGTATCCAGAGAGGTAGCATAAGCTAAACGTAATCGCACGTCTTATTTACCCTAAACCAAGCTAGTCACCAACCAACCCCCACACAGAGTGTCACATGTCAAAGTCATCATCAATCCACCGTTTTTCCACAGCGAAGAGATAGTAAAAAGGGGGAGGATTAATTATAGAAAGGTTCATGGTGAACAAGCTTCAGTTTCGCAGTAAACGAGTTACCATCACCACCAGCAAGAAATAAAAAGCAGAGAAAAAGCACCAAAAAATCTTGTGTCACATATACACACGGGTTTACACCAGCAACGCGGACCAATCAGTGGTTTGTCAAGCTGCAAAATAAGCTCTCTCATCCACAAATACAGAAGACACATATTACTAACCATTATTATTACTACTGAACTGTCAACCGGCAGCGTTATTCATCAACAGTCATTAGTGTTGCGTGTACAGGTAATCACCATATCCTCTTCACTATAATGTGAACATATAATAAAAAGCGCGTTTGATTTTAACTATACTAATTGTCACCTACAGCCCCTTATGTTTATGATGATAGAAAAGTGTAACGTAAAACTATAGTAGAATTTGCCATCTCTCTCTCTCTCTCTCATCTAACTCTGACACACACTGGAATGATTCGGTTATAATTAACTGACTAAACCTAGGACATTATTGCTCCACGGTAGCATTTGCCTTACTATATTCATTTTCCTTTCTCCTCATTGTACAACGTTACCCGTTAGCGAGACAACCGCGCGCGGCCATAAAATGTCCCTGACGTTCCACTCGAAAAACCCTTTCCCAGGTCATCCTCTCACAGCATCACTCACTCTCAACTCAACCCTTTCAGCTAGTCTCCATGGCGTCATCTAACATACCTACAGAAAGAGCTCTCTCCAGAGAAAAGGGAGAGTGGAGAAACTTCAAACTATTGTCCATGGTCACACGCGCCAAGTATTTACACACACAAGTATGCACCCAGTAGTAACACTTAACGGCAATCCCTACCTCAAACGCTCTTTCCATGTAAAGGAACATTTCACTCGGAATATTCCGATGGGATTCCCTGAAATCCAGCCAATTCAATTCCTTCCATGTCCATGGAATTCAATCAGCGTACAGAGATGAGGGAACTAAATGGGTTTTTCTTCGCCTTCCATCACCACCCAATCATCAAAATCATTCTCACGTCTACTCAATTAATTAGATTAAGTCCTCAGAGGCTTTACTCCTTGAGCATATCCTGGAGAACCATTCATTCTCTCTCATCATCACCAGTAAATGGTCGCTGGCTAAAACGTGGTACATTCGGACCCAAGCTTCGAATTCTTACACATAGCAAGCCACTCACTATCGCTATGTTTATTCAGCAGCATCCATGATGATTACACATACGTAGAATCCTCAATCATTTCCGACTCATGTGTATAAGTAGTTATGTGAAGCGGCGACCGAAGTAATTTTATAGCCTCTCTTCAAATCTCCACTTCGCAACCTCACGCATTCCCCCTGCCAACCAGAAGGACACCTTTTGCAGTCAAAGCACATACTTCTATAGCACTACTAGAGAGAGAGAGAGCAAAGCTGACAGAAAACAAGCATTAAAAAAGCACTCCTTCCTAAACTCGAAGCAAATATTTATCCTCCCGCAATATTTCCCTCTGCACGTCCGCAAACATTATGATGTAAAAGAGAAGAAGAAGAAGAAGAATGCTTGGGTTCGCTCGCACACAAGTCCCACGACGCTTTTCCAAACGACTTCTCGCATTCACTCAAAGAGAAACTAATATCTCTGGTTTAATGTTGCCTACGGTGAAAGCACTTCTGTGTGCTCTAGTCACGAATATCTCTTAATTCAAAGCTCATTCACAATACTGTCTCAGCCTCCTTCGTCCTGTCAATTACAAACACGCACTAGCTCGTACGTTTTACATTCGCGCTATCGAAATATTGTCGCAGGTAAGTTGCAAAGGGAAACCACCTCTGTCATCAGTTTCCCCGTCTTCTTATTCTTCAGAGTCGTGGGTTTATGATATGGAGACAAACACGATAACCCATGCAGACCTTGATTACACATACACGTCCGAAGAACACGAGTTTACACGCGTACATTTTAAATTGGCGCAATTCAAACTTATTGCCATGACGATTCCAGAGAAGTTTACAATTACGGAGCATCATCTCCATCATCATCACAGTGTCCCCGTCTTTCTCTCCCTCTTGAAGGAGTCGCGGGTGAGTGATATGGAAAAAAGAACATGATAACCCACTGACCCTAATCTTTGTCATTCTCAATCCTTT